>OX336369.1:4014847-4082547 GCA_946902895.1 Fragum fragum | reverse complement strand
CCCTATCCGTGATATATGACATGGACAACACTGGACACAGGTCAACCCCGACTCTCGCAAAGAACACGGCGTGAGGGTCTAGCACGCGTAACCCCAGGAAGCCATAAAAATCCCAGCATGACCCCCGAACTTTGACTTGACCCCGACCGGAAGCAGCATCTTATCTGTCCAATCATCTCACTTTATTGAAATATGTTACTCGTCATTTAAAATCGGGCCAACTGTTATGATCGTAAAGCGTGTTGTACTTATTCTTAAACCTATTCCCACACAATTACGTTTTTTGACGTCCTTCTATAGAAAAGCTATTGAAAACATTGTGTAACAAGGCAATTGCTTGTTACAAACAATTTCTTCATTATCCAAAATGTTTTCTATCCTAAATAAACAAAGAATTTTAGAGTGTTACCATAGTACAATTGTCGTCTGCAACTTCTTGAATTTGGACAAGTCTAAAATTTTAATGTGTTGAAATGGGTTATTCAATTTCTTGCTGTGTGGTAGTGGATTGATCACACGACGCCTTAACTCCTTCCCATGTATCGTAGTCTTAGTCCATTTATTTGTTTTTCATGAAAAAGGGTTTCAGAGAGAGAGAAAAAAAAAAGAAATGAATATAACAACATTGTAATAAGTTGAGAAAAATAATTGAAAGAAAGATAAAATGGATGAATACATGTAATATTATGACCACCCACTATTTTTTGGTTTTATAATACATTGACAAATGACATCGATATCGCATTGCGCACCGTCTTGTAACCAGAGATTACATGAAGCGGATTAATACTGAAGTGTGACACGGTTTTTCGTTCAAAACCTCAACGCAAACAAAAAAGATTTCTCTTCATTTCTTTTAATTTGATAATAGAAAAGCCAAAAATGCAAAATACTAGTTTCAAGGGAACTATTTTGACCACAAGCATTGAAAATAGTTCAAAATTCACTTACTTTTACATGGAGGTACGAATCCATTGTTTTAAAAACTAATTTGAACCCATGAGATTTTGATAGACGAAAATAAAATTGAATTATTCATTTTTCGATCATTTACTGCGTTCTCATTTGAATAAGTTTATTCATCTCAACCAATTACTAGACCACAGAAATTTAGACAAGTCAAAGAAGTTGCAGACGACAATTTTAATTCGATATGATTTTAAAATTATTTGTCTTTCGGAGTAGAAAACATTAAGGAAAAATGGAGAATTGCTTGTAGCAAGCAATTTCTTCATTTTTCGCAATGTTTATCCAATTCCTTTTTTCTTGAGTGGCGTCAAAACAACAACAACAACAACAAAATAAAACCACACACACACAAACACACACACACACACACATTCGTGTGGGATGGATTAAAGAAGGTAAAACGTTCGCTGCTGATCGTATTTCCTGTCAAGTCCATTTTAGTGTGACATGTTAGCTATCATAAAGCGATTTCCTGTCCAGGAGCGATGAACGGTTGCAGTAATTACTGGGCGGTAATGAATGCAGGATTTTTGTTTACCTTTCACATACGGAACTAGTAATTAAAATTGACGAAGTGGGTTAAGGGCAATCCATGCACGTAGGTGCAGTTTGCCATTTTCAACGTACTATTCTTTACGTTTTTATACACGGATAATGGCATTCCTGTTCATTTTGATTGAATTTCATTGTCAAATGGGCAATCAATATACACGTTCCACAAAAAGAAGATCAATAATAGTGAAAGGATATAATTGAAAGTAATAATAAAAATGATAAATACCAATGATAATACTAATGTTGCTGCTGCTGATAATAAATAGATAAATAGATAAAAAGAAAAATATCCAAATATATTTACCAACAATGTTCAAATAACCCCTCCCCACCCCCAACCAAACTGGTTGGAAAACGCCCAATAAACAAATATATAGATGGATAGAAAGATAGATAGATTAATAGATAAATAGATAGATAGTAGATGGATGGATGGATGGATGGATGGATGGATGGATGGATAGATAGATAAATAAATAGATAGATAGATAGATAGATAGAGAGAGAGAAAGAGAGAGAGAGAGAGAGAGAGAGAGAGAGAGAGAGAGAGAGAGAGAGATAGATAGATAGATAGATAGATAGATAGATAGATAGATAGATAGATAGATAGATAGATAGATAGATAGATAGATAGATAGATAGATAGATAGATAGATAGATAGATAGATAGATAGATAGATAGATAGATAGATAGATAGATAGATAGATAGATAGATAGATATGTAAATAGATCTTACGCGAATGTTCAAATACACCCTCCACACCCTACGCCGACTGGTTGAAATTGTCCCAATGAATTTCCTTACTATGCTATCTACAATTATTCTTAAAATAAGCATAGTTACTAGGACCTTTTTTACAAGCTCTTTCGATCTTATCACCAAGGCCAATCCCAATTCCCACCTGTTTTATATTGGCTATTTACATCCAGAGTATTGTAACTACAGCTTGTATAAGGCTGTAGTTAGGAGGTTTTGAGAACAACCGGCCGTTTTGCCATATTGCTTTATCTAAAAACGATAAAACATGTTGCCAGTCATTAGTATATCAATGTGATCGATTATGTTTTATTGGTCTGTAACACATGTTTCACACGGGTTGCGGCGGTGTACAATGTGGGGGGGGGGGGCGTCAAAATCCAACAACAGATTGTCTGAAGGCCATGAAGACGACTTATACTTCTTTTAACCCATCAACACACAATGACGTTTTTGGACATAACATAACGTAACGTAACGTAACGTAACATGAATGGAGTTGAACACATAAGGTTCGTCGTTGAACGCAACATTATATATGATAAATTACATATATGAGTATGGGCAAAGGTACAGAAATTCTGAAAAACATTCGGGAAAACATATTGGAAAATAAAGAAATTGCTTTCAACAAGCAATTTCTTCATTTCCCACGATGTTTTCCACCATGAGAGTTGAACAAAATGTTAAAATTTCACAAACTTTACATTATCGTTTGCAGCTCCTTTCAAATGTTTGAATTTTCGTCTGCAACTTCTTTAAAGTTGGACGAGTCTAAACTTTTGTCGTCTTGTAATGTGTTAAAAATCGAATCACCTACAGGGCAATCAAAGATAGTTTTCTGATAATAGATAGTAAGAGACCCCTAACAGCAGGGCATTTGGACACCGTAGAGATTCGAATGCGTCCTGCTTTCAGATCGGTTTAAAACAAAACAATTACCAGATGTCAAAATTTTAGACTGGTCCAAATTCAAAGAAATTGCAGACGACAATTTAAAGATAATGAAATGTTACTGAAGTGTATGCAAATCAGTACAAAATGTTATTTCATTTTCCAACCCTGTTTAAAATTGGGAGGAGAGTTAACCGGGGCCCACCCTACCCCCAGTCCCCTACTCCCTGGGGTCTGAACGATTTGCAAGCGGTTTCGATATGATGGGGTACTCGAACGTTCTTCAACTGAGCAGTTTGCGCAGACTGAGCACTTTTCTGGATTGATACTTACTGCACTTCATAGATTGTGAGCTCCTTTTCGTGTGACGTGGCATGAATTAATTGATTAAAAAGTAATCAAGATGATATTTTAATTGGTGAATAGTCCTTTTTACGACATAGGCCTATTTCAGTGAAATATCGGATGGCGTTCCATTTATTTATTCGGTTCAGTGACGATCGATTTACTATTGTTTATCCGGGTTACTTCTGATGTTTTCCCTGGGCCACGCCTGTCGCGCATCACTTCCGGTTTCACATACTACGAAAACCATGAATGGAAGTAAATTTATGAATGAATTGTTAAATAGTGAATGGACGAGTATTCGAGAAAGTCACAGAGAGTTTGGAGTTGTAGGCGAAATACACGTAGTAGGTATAATGTTTTTCTCAAATGTGCTTGTTAATTCTGTCTTTATATTTTCTTTGAATTTTAAATTTGTTTTTTTGAAGGTTATTGACATCATGAATTGTAGGAAAAATCTGGTAGCTACATTCCTGTCAAAGTCAATGTTAAGATGCGGTAACAGAAACCTTTATTTTTCAGTTTCGGTAAATAATTGCAATACCTGAAAGAGACAAACAAATCGAGAGGCACTGTCCTTATTTTTGTGACATTAACCCTTTCCTGTTTTGAAAGATTTTTACCAGTCCAAATTCAAAGATTTTGAAGAGTGGATTTAATTTGGAGAATAACCATTCAGTAGGGTAGAAAATATTGTAGAAAGAAATTGCTTGTAACAAGCAAATTCTTCTTTTTCGACAATGTTTTCTCAGTTATAAAATCACATAGACGTATAACCCAGGGAATGAAAATGTTAAGTCGTAGCCAGATCACAACTAAAGCGTCAGAACTTTCAGGAAATTCTGAAATAGACTCTTAACCTATTCCCACACAATGACGATTTTAGACGCCCCTAAGAAAAAAGAAAGCTTTGGAAAACATAGTGGAAAATGAAGAAATTGCTTGTAACAAGCAATTTCTTCCTTATCCTAAATGTTTTCTAACCCAAAAGGTAAAATAATAATAATAATAATAATAATAAAACATTCAACATTTCATGAGCTTTAAATTGTAGTCTACAACTTCTTTCAATTTAAACCAGTCTAAATTTTGCCCTCTGGTAATGGGTTAAACACGTTTATCTATACTTCAAATTCAAGTTATAGCAAATTTCCTTATATCCTTAATCCATTACCAGACGATACAGAATTATACTGGTCCAACTTCAAAGAGCCTCATTGCAGACGACAAGCCACTGTCCTATTCATACATTCCCACACAATGACACTTTTTTGACATCACAAAGAAAGTAAAAAGATTTTGGAAAACATTGTGGAAAAATGAAGAAATTACTTGTTACAAGCAATTCTTTCACTGTCGACAATTTTTCTAACCCCCCCCCCCTCCAAAAAAAGAAGGACAATGATTTTTAATTTGTCGCTAAGCTAAAATTTTCTTCTGAAACTTCTTTCAATTTGGGCCAGTCTAAAATTTTGCCGCGTGATAATGGGTTTAAATGAACAAATAGTTAGTAAACACTTTAAGTGGTATACATTGATCAGAAAAAAATGGGAGTTCGCTTGGTATCATAAGCACTGTCTTCTTTTAACATTTTAGCCTCCGTCATAACACAGTCGTTAGCGCGTCAGACCCCTAATCTTCAATCATGGGATGTCATGGGTTCGCTATGACTGAAATACTGTTTAAAGCGACGTTAAACCCCATTCAATCTATCAATCGTATAAAATTTTATTCAGAATCTTTTTCAACAACCGAGACTCTTGCTGTAATTAAATAAGGGACACGATTACCAATAACGCTTACCTTCCCCCCACCCCCTCTAGATTATTTCAAATCATTTCTTATGTATACAGATTTTGTTTGAAATTTCCCCAAATTTACGAGAAAAACTTAAAGAAGAGGAAACAAAGTCTCATTTTTTAACGTTAAAGGTGTTTACTACAGATTTCGGACAAACGAGTGCGGTCGACAATGCTTACTTTTTTTTTAACTTTTACTGAAGTAAGCTACAGTTGACAAATTGCTAGCCCCACTCGCTTTGCTCCGACGGGAAGTTCAACGATGATAGTAAACGCCGATATTGTGCAAAGTTCATAGTCAGTAACTCGTAACGAAACGTAAAATGGTTGGTTGGCAACCTAAACGTCGTGACTACAGCTTATTCAAGCTGTAGGTACGACGTTTAAGTCGCCAAACTAACAAAATGCTTCACATAAATGTCGACCAATAATGAAGGTAAAGGTTCACGTCCGTTCATACGTACGCCAGCTCGTAGACTTGTGTTTCAACTCATGCATTTGAACTTGAAACATTTTATTTTGTTTCAAATGTTGTCCTTGACCCAATGAAGTGCATTGTTTGACGGGAAAATCAAAAACGTTAAAGGACAAACTCAATGTTGAACTTTGTTTGAAAATCGTTCCAAAATCATTTGAACCAGGACAGTAAACCTTATACTGTACATTTATTTTAGATATTGTCTTGGGGTTTGACGTGGGTCAAAATGTACATTGTATGGACCTACGGCCATTTGATCTAAGACCTTGATATTTAAAACATGTGTTTTTGGATGATAAAAGAAGGTTTAATATATTTTATATTTGATTATGATATGTATACTAAAAACGTTCAAGCATATTTTTTGACAGTCTCATACCGGCCCAATCATCGAATATAGCACTATAACCTATTACCAGACGACAAAACTGTAGGCTGGGTCAAATTGATAGGAGTTACAGACGACAATTTAAAGTTTATGCATTTTCAGATTTTTTCAACCTTCTTGGTAGAAAACATTGTGGAAAATGAAGAAATTGATTGTCAGAAGCGATTTCTTTTTTCTCCACAATGTTTTCTCAATTAAAAAAACCTATACAACAACAACAACAACAACAACAACAACAACAACAACAATGATTTAATGGGAAAGGGTGAACCTATCAGGAACTTTAACACTGTCTTTCGTTTATCCTATACTTGTGTACCTATACTGGTGATTGGCCTAAAATTACCCGGCATCCAGTACCAGGACCCTATGACCTACTGACCTAATTAACCTCTTGGTCGGCCACTCTTTCCCAATAAAGAATATTCGTTAGCCTAAGGGTGAAGAATGGCCAATTTCTGTTAACTTTCACAAGAATATCGACCAAGGTCAGACTTCGCATATGGCGAAGCTGGCTCGAGACTTTCGTTTTTATGGTGTATTTTGAGGAACCAATCTAAGTTTACAATTTTCAGATTTCCTTTTAATGGAATTTTCCGGGACGTTCCCTGGGATAACAAATTTCATCAAAGGCGTCTCTGGCCAAATATAAATTTTATTGTAGACATATCGACTCTTGTGGACTATCGTGATTATGGTACCGAAACTTGTAGACAAATCAATAAATGACGTGTGAGTGTCGGGAATTGATCAATCGCTGGCCCCGCCCACTGCCACTTTTGACCCCCCCCCCCTTCACCCCAAAAGGAAGTTCCGCTTCGATTCTTAACGGCGTTATTTTGCAAAATTTATGGCTAGTAGCACGATACAAATACGTAGAACGGTTAGTTGGCGACAAAAACGTCGTAACTACAGCTTGAATAAGCTGTAGTTATGACGTTTAAGTCGCCAAACAACAACAACAAAAAAAGATTCATTAAAACGGTGGCCAAACTAAACTTCCTTTCTAAATGAATGATTTCATTGGTCGACTGATTATTAGATAGGCAACCGCGATTGATCAATTTTGGTTGGATACTTACTTCATACAGACATTAAAAAAAATGGATCTATGCTAGATTTGATCTTACACGAATTTCTTTCATTTTGTTTTCTTTTCTTTTTTTATTTGTCTGAATTTTGAAAAGAATAAAAAAGCGAATGCCAACTGAATAAATATTTCATAATAAAATCTCTTGTAAAAATATACTTTGAATTGGTAATTGAGATACTGAAAGGTACATTTGACGATAAGTGACAAGAAGATAGTATAAAAGGAATAACATGATTAATATCACTACCCACGATATTTTTTGTGTGTTTTTAAAAACCTTAACCCACTCCCACTCAACAAAATTTTACACTGGTCAAAATTCAAAAGGTTACAGACGAAAAGTTCAAGTTGAGGGAATTTAGAGTATCTCCATTTTTTGGTAGAAAACAAGGTTGAAAAATGAAGACATTGCTTCTTCATTTTCAACCATGTTTTCCTCGAGTCTTTTCCTGAGGGGCGTAAAAAATGGATTGTTTGGGAATGGGTTAAGTATTCCGTAGTATGTAAACAACGTTGCGGGGTTCCACCATGTCCACTTACGTGATTATTTACGGATCGTTTGCCACGCGCTCGGACTCCGACAGAGAATTCTTCTTCGATATCAAACAACGTTATTTGTAAAATTTATTGTCAGTTACATGTCATAAAAATACAAAGGGTTGGTTGACGATATAAACGTTGTAATTACATAATTCCCACACAATGATCCTTTTCGACGCCCTGAAGAAGGAAGGCTTTAAAAATATTGTGGAAAATGAAGAAATTGCTTGTTGAAAGATTGTCAATAGATTCATTGCATACCTTATACAGACATTAGGAGAATCGATAAAAGCCATGTTTAAGGGCGATCAGAATTGTATGAGAGTGTGTATTTAGGATTCTCCATTACCATTTTTGTTGCAATCACGAGCCGAGTTATTCAAGCTGTAGTTACAACGTTTAAGCCGCTTTCTAACTAACCGTTCATATATTTTTTAAAATTGTGACATATCACTGGCCATAGAATTTGCAAAATAAGTCGAACTTCCTGTCGGAGGTCAATAGTAGCTAGCGATCAGTCAACATTCCGTCAAATCAGACAATTCAAGTTATAAGTGCAAATGCTTTATGTGATGACTTGTAAATTCAATATAAATAAAGTAATTTCAAACTGGTACCAGGCGACTAGTCAAATTCGAAGGAAATTGCAGACGACATTTAAGATTGCTGTAAAATGAGTGCCAAATAAGGTAGAAAATATTATTCATAAAGGAGAAATTGCTTGTTATAAAGATTTCCCCCTTTTTCCACAAAGTTTACCATGGTGATACTTACCAGGGCATCAAAGCGCCATTGAGTGGTAACTGACCTGTCGCGGTTGCCAATCAAATAATCAGATGGCCAATGAAATCATTATTTTAGACAGGAAGCTAAGTTTGAACTCCAACATTGGTCTCCATTTTGTACATCATTTTCTGGTTGAATTGGCGAATTAAACGTCGTAACTACAACTTATTCAGGCTGTAGTTACGACGGTTAAGTCGCCAACCAACCATTCTACTTATTAGTAACATACTACAGTTCGTGAATTTTGCAAAATAACGCCTTAAAAAATCAAAGCGGAACTGTCTTTCGGAGTCAATGTGCGGGGCCAAAGGAGTCACTGAGAGGGGCCAGCGTCTGGTCAATTGGTTAGACAAATGGTTGGAAAGAATAAATTTTTTATCAAAACATACACTCATTCAACGATTTCGACTCTTATCCCCAGGCTAAGGAGTCTTTCTGTCAGAATTTCAAGATTGGGGAAACGGATCAAGTTAAAGAGCCTAACTCAGGAACTGAGAGATCTTCTTAGTCGGTATATGTAAATCAATAGAAAATGATATGCTCCTTTGATATGCTCCTTTCATTCTTGTCAACAATTTGGGTGAAGGGGAGGGCTAAGCACCGTTCCTACGTGCCTGCGTGCAAATCTTAATTCCCCCCCCCCCCCCCATCTAAATGTCCTGTCGGCTCAAATACATACACTTTTTGTTTGGTGAAATTAGAGTAGGACACGGAGTTAAAATTCATGATGCATGTGCATATTGAGGCCATGTCTGCATTTGACGGATCACCAGCCCCGGCCACTTACTCCCTGACTCCCAACAGGAAGTTCCGCTTCGATATCAAACGGCGATATCTTATAATTTATAGTCAGAAGCATGTAACAAAAATATAAAATACCTGGTTACTTATACATCTATCTTTATTGAATATTGAACTATCTAATCATGTTTGAATTCAAGGTTTTAGATTCAATTTAGGAAAAGTTACATATATTGCGCTTAAGAGAGTCAATTGGACAAGAGTCAGATAGTTGAGAGCCCTTGCCACCTATCTGCGAGACTCTGACTAGCGAAACCTGCTGCCCTGAACCCTTTTCTGTTCAATCCCTGGATTTCAAGTCCCTGTGATTTTATAATTGATATAACATTCTAGAAAAAGAAAAAAATTGCTTGTAACAAGCAATTTATTCTTTTTCCACAATGTTTTCTAACCTACTGAATGGTTGTTTATGAGATTGAATCCACTTTGAATTTTCGGCTGCAAATCCTTTGAATTTGGACAGGTCTAAAATTGAAAAAAGGAAAAACGGAAAATGGGCTAGATCTTGATACGACAGTGTTGCGCAAAACTCTAAAATTATCTATGTTATCCCTATTATACAGTAAGAGTCTCTGCACAATACAACTATAAAGTGAAGGGTTGAAACTAATCAGGCGAAAACCTCTTATCAACGATTTGCCACGCCGTAGTAAAAATTTTATGAATGAATTTGCGCAGCGCGTAATAATGCTAGCATAGACGATGTGCAATAGTCCGCATTTGACGTATTTCGTATACATTCATTTCGGCGGCCGACTCCTTAGGTTGTTATCAATAAATTATCGCAGGTACTTGAATCGTATGATTTTGTTTTAGGTCGATAACCAACCGCTTTTATCAGTTTAACTAAGGGATAGTCAAATGAAAAAGTGAATAAATTGGCAACGTTTTCGCCAAGAACCCTGGACCCTCCGAAAAACAATCATTTTCATTTAAATCATTCTAATTTTACACGCAGAAAGAATAATTAATCAAAAATGAATAGTATTTTCCCTCCAAAATTATCGTGTGTAGTACAGATATATTGCGAAACACACCGAGGTCGCTATTAAACGCTGAGCGGATGTACACAGCGATTCATTGATCAAGTCGTAATGTTTGCTGTGTATACCACGTGACTTGATATCAATCCAAGGAAAGTCCATCTTATGACATGGCGGGGGATTGTGTATCTACTGAAGCATGGATTTTGTAAGAATTAAATCCTGATTGATTAATAAAAGAGACAAGCAAATGAATTTTGCTTTGACTTGTGTTTATTATTACTTCTTGACAGTTAAATGAATAAAATTGTTTAGTTTCTTTATCTAATTTCGTGCTTACTCCCCTTTACACTAAGGCAATTTAGATTGGACCGGAAGTTTGAAGGGGAAGAAACGAGGTCAGCTCTAGTGTCGAATTACACACGGACTCCTAATATAGCGAAACACATCTCAACGTTATAACACGGGAAAACTTCGTATTTTTTTCAAAATTCTGGGAGAAATAGTGACTTAATTCATTAATCGTGTCATCAGACGGATTAACGAGATTGTTTTGACAAAAATTAGGATGAGGTAAAGTTGATTTGTGTTGTTGTTGTTTCGTGGTAAGCCAGCAAAAGAGGAGTGTGTATCGTCTTTTCGTCGTAGACTTACCGTCTGTAATAAGTTAGATCTGCGTGTTTCGATGTTGGATTTTATATTTGCTGAAGGATAATTTCATTCTGTGTAATTGAGTGAGGATCAATTTTACTCGATTATAAAGCCCGAATCTGTTACTAAATATTTCGATGTTGAGGAAAGTGGGAATCGGATTTAATTTATGTGCATACGATTGAAGTTTTTTTTTTTTGAAGAATTTCTGGTAAAAGTGATTTGAAAGCGGTTGCCAACTTTCTGGCCTGCCATTACGTCACGCTTCCTGCTAATGCTGTATGCCCGAAAAAATATCTCGGATTTATATCAATGTGATTTAATTCGTTTTCAGTGGAAATGGATTCATTTCAAAAAGTGAACATGAGTTTGGAATTAAACTGGCTAATTATGCCCACTGAAGGATATTTGTAATGAAAAAGGTTAGTTCATAATTTGACATTCTTATTAATATTTTTTTTAACATTCTCTACAATAAAAAAAGTGCAGCTGGCTGCTCAATGATGCAATCAGATCTAAGGGTTTGGACCATATGAAACTAGCTCCCAAAGTGCTACATTGTGCTTTCAGGCTAGACACTAGTTTTTATCCCTTATTTGTTAATGGACTCAAATATTTCATTTGGTTATCAATAATTCATTTCTTTAAATGAACTTTTGTCTTTTGTAGTGAACATTGTCACAATTGGTTTGTTTATACAAGATACGTAAATGATATTGATGTAGATATTATATATAACCACATCTAGTGACATCTCAATAGTGAAATGACTGACATTCTCTAATAGGCCTGTAAAATTTTGTGACAAGACCCTGCAGATTGTTTCAAGTATTGACAATGTGGAAAGATTATTTGATTAAAGAATTCAATGTGACATAACCCATTCCCGAACTAAAACACTTTTTGAAATTCAAACAACAAGCAAAAAAACTTTAGACAACATTGTGGAAAGTGAAGAAATTGCTATGCATATGCAATTTCTTCATTTTCCACAATGTTTTCTAACTCAAAAGATCGGCTAAAAGTGAATGTCAACATGAAATTGATATAGTAACTTTTTAAAATTTGGATTAGACTAAATTTTGTCTTTGTTTAATTTTTGCTGTTAATGGAAAATACCAGAAGACAATGGTTATATTGCTATAGCCTTTGCATCTGTGTAGTTGACTTTGTGTAAAAGCTTGATACACCATTATATCTGATTATTTATTTCAACTATCAAAGAAACAATTATTCTTTCTACAGTTGAAACAGTAAAGCTAAAAGAGGGAAAGGTTGCTGTTCTTCCCAATTTTTAGATTTGGGATGGGTACCATCCAAATGGATGGCCATACAACACCATTCAAAAACATACAAACTTACATGCATTAATTTCAAAGAGAATAAAGCTCGGACACGCATTAATTGAAATCATCAAAGACTCCAATCATCAGTCCATGATGAAACTGGACTGATTCAGATAATTGTAAAATAATGTGTAGGAAAATCAAGAGAACAAAAATAAGAAGAGAGGAGAATAAATGTATCAATCAATGATACCAGATGGCAAAATTTAAGACCGTTCCAAATTGAAAGGAGTTGCAGAAGACAATTTAAAGTCTTTCAAATTTCAGATTTTTTCATCTTTCTTGGTAAAAAACATTGTGGAAAATGAAGAAATCGCTTGTAAAAAGCAATCTACCCAGAAAATTTAAAAAAACCCAAAATTTCATAAGCTTTGAATTGTTGTCTGTCTCTCTTTTGAATTTGGACCACCTTAAAATTTTGTCGTCTGGTGATGGATTAAGAATTTTTACTAGCCCAAATGAATATTAACAAGACCATAAAAACTGCTTAATGTTTCATACTTCTAGATATAAATAAAAGAGATCAGACAAAACTTAACCCTTTCCTGTTCGATTCCTGGTTTTTACGTCCATGTGAATTTATAATTGACAAAATATTGTAGAAAAATAAGAAATTGCTTGTAACAAGCAATTTCTTCTTTTTCCACAATATTTTCTACCCTACAGAATGGTTATTTTTCAAATTAAATCCTCTTTAAATTTTCGTCTTCAAAACCTGTGAATTTGGACAGGTCTAAAATTCTGAAAAACAGGAAAGGGTTAATATACACCAGTGATCATATGTGGATCATTCTTGATAATAGGTTACAAGAATCAGCTTTCATTGCTATGAAGGCATTTTTTTCAAAAACAACAAAATTATGATGCAATCCTGCAATTTGATGCATTGAGAAACCCTTTGGGAAAAAATTGTTTTGTCATAACTTTCCTACATTGTTTGGCACTTATTATACTCTGAATTGTTGTCTGTTACTTCTCAAATTCTGTCACCTTGTAATGGGTTAAAAGAAGAATTTTTATGTCTAGGTTCAAAAGTCACTCAGTCGAAAGATAAATAATCTGGGTTGTTCCCAGGGAAATTCTCATATGGTTTTCATTTTGCGTATGTAAAGCTCAATAAATACAAAATGATGCCTGCTGAAGATACATTTACCCTTCCTTCACTTTTGTTAACCCTTTACCACATGAGAAAATTTTAATCTTCTCCAAATTGAAAGATTTTGCAGATGACAATTCAAAGTTTATGAAATTTAAGATTTGTTCAACTTTCTAGATAAAACACATTGTTGTTCCAATCCTTTTACTTGTCAAAAAGTGTCATTGTATGGGAATCACTTAATCCATTCCCACTTCATCAGGTTCATAACAACAATTTCAAGTTGAAGAAATTTTAAAGATCTTAGTCCTTCTGTGTAGGAAACATTGTTGATGATGAAGAAATTTCTTGTGACAAGAAATTTCATTATTTTCCACAATGTTTTCCCTTTTTTTTTTCTTTTTTTTTTGTCTTAAAGGGAGGTATTGATTTTTCTGAGACCTGGGTAAGAAAAATTTGCCAATCTCCTACAAATACTCTAAAATGGACGCTTAATACTTAAACTTGAGTCAGATATTGTCTTTGCGGTAATCTGATAGGCTAAAGTTGCTTTTTTTGGTTATATAGAAAAAGTTCAGCAGAATTCCAGGTTATTTTTAGATATCACTGATTGAGGTTGTCGACACTGCATGGCTTCATTTGCATATGACCAAGAGTCAGCGAAAGGTAGCAAATTGACAAGCGAAACAACCAATGTCCTAAATTATGTCAAACTAAATATTTAGCACAAAACTACAGTAAGTGTCTATATTTGTTTTAACGCTTACGGCAGTTTTGGATTGATCTTTACAGAATTGAAGACTGGCTAGCAAAAATAACTCCTGATGATGTATTGATAACGGGGTTAAATAAGGCAAGACTTTTTGCACTTTGGTATGGGCTGATATTGGTCTATACCTCCTGCAAAAACAAGAATATTCCGGGTTCAGAATGATGAGGGTTAAGATTAAGTAAAAAGTGGAAAAGGAAGAAATGGTTGCTAAATCTTTTTCCTTCCTCAAAATTTGGACACATTTTTTTTTTCGAGCTCACCTATGAAATAGTTGTCACATGGCAAGTAGGTGCATTAGTGCCAATCTGAAATTTGTTCAGGTAATGTCTTCATTTATAATAGACATTTTTTGCACATAAAAATAAAATAAATACAATGTAATCAATTTGAATATAGCTTATGACTGTACAAATCAGGGGATATCTTATGTTGATTTTTAACCCTTTCCTGTTTCACAAAATTTTAGACCCTCCCAAATTCAAAGGATTTGCAGACAAAAATTTCAAGTTGATTTTATTTGAAAAATAACCATTCAGTAGAGTAGAAAATATTGTGGAAAAAGAAGAAATTGCTTGTCACAAGCAATTTCTTCTTTTTCCACAATGTTTTCTCCAATATAAAATCACAGGGAGGTAAGAATCAGGGAATCACCAGGAAAGGGTTAAGAGGTGAAGAGAACATTTTTTGTTTTCTTGGAGGTATGAACTGAAAAATCTAATCACACTGTATGAATACGCAAAGCGGATTCATACGTAAGTGTGATTAGGTTTTTCAGTTTTATACCTCCATGAAAACAAAAAAATTCTTTTCATTTCTTATAATTTATAGCAATGAGCAAAAAAATCAAATATTTCACAAACTCTGATACCTTTTTGTATGGGACTATTTTGAAGCATACAAAATTCCTGGGTGCTCAAAATATATTTTTCATATATATGTTGTTCATGGAGTTATGAATATCTTTTTTCAACCAATCAGAACGCCTGTTTTTGATAGACGAAACTAAAAATTGAATTATACTTGTATGAATTTCTTAAAAGGATCTATGTATGGTTATTGATTAATAATCTCAATTACTCACAAATCATAACACACCACACAATTTACAAAACAATACAATTTTAAGCATGAATCATGATATATGTACAAGATTGAAGAAAAAGGATTGAAAGAAGAAAAAAATTTCATGTATATGAAAAGCATAATGTCATTGCTAAGCTGCCAGTACATCACAGCCCCTAAAGAAAATCTTTTGAAAAAAATTGCTTAAAATGAAGAAATTGCTTGTGACAAGCAATTTCTTCTTTTTCCACAATTTTTTCCACCAAGATAGTTGAAAAAAATTCCAAAATTACATTAACTTTGAATTGTCGCCTGTAACTTTTTTCAATTTGGACAAGTATTAAATTTTGCCATCTGGTAATGGGCTAATTAAGATACATTAGTTTAAGAATAACCTGCATAGCTAAGACATAAACCAGTCTTAATCTACAGAAATCCCCCCCCCCCCCTTGCAAAAATTGCTAATTCATGAGGGTCAAATGGCTAAATCTGTTAAGGACTGAAGTAAGTTTTGGGCTATGGTCACAGTGCAAGGTTCAAATTTGCCTTCACCATTATACTACTGGATAGATGTCATTATTTATTTTCATATCAGTATCTTTTTCATAAATAAATGTGCCATTTTACCACACAATCCAAAATTGTTACCCACTTAAGAAAGAAATAAAAAAATAATAACACTTTGAGGAAAGAAGAAAGTGCTTGTTCATTGAAAATTCCCCTTTTCATAGTGATGTAAAATCAACCTAAAATATATTGATTACCCAATTGAAGCTTTCTTCTTTTTTTTGTGTTTTGTTATGAATTTATAATCAAAAGGTGACATTCTTTTTTAAATAAGCTTATATTGTTTCCTAATTAACCTATTAACATACAATGACACAATTTGATGCCCCCAAGAAAAGGCTTTGGAAAACATAGTGGGAAATGAAGGAATTGCAATAACAAAAGACAAAGTTCTTTTAAATTTTATCTATTTGTTTGAAATTATGCCTTCAGCTTCCACTTTGATCAGTCTAGAATTTTGTTGTATGGTAATTAGTAACAGTTAACCCATTCCAACTCAATCCCTCCTTTTTACGCCCCTCAAGAAAAAAACTTTGGAAAACATTGTGGAAAATGAAAAAATTGCTTGTATCAAGCAATCTTCATTATCTACAATGTTTTCTATCCAAAAAGACGAAAAAATTCAAATTCCATCAATTTGAAATTGTCGTCTGCAGCTTCTTTCAATTTGGACCAGTCTAAAATTTTGCTGTGTTGGAATGGGTTAAATAAATACCAGTGGCAATTGGTGGTATATAAAGAAGACATTGATGTTTTTCTAAAATCACTTAAGATTTGTATGTTATAATTATTTTTTATGAATTTTAACCCTTGTCATGCTGTAAAAATTACCTTCCTGAATCCTTGTAAAATCAAAGGACTGAAAGAACCGATAGAACTTGTTCAAAAATCAATATTTCTTTAAGAAATCAATTTCGTAAACAAATCTAGTATGAAAAGTACAAACAGGAGGTGTAGACCAAGATCAGACTGCACTTATGTGCAGGCTGATCTTGGTCTACACCTTCTGCCAAAACCGGAATATTCCGGGTTCAGCGTGACAAGGGTTAAAAGGGAAAGAGGGTGGTGATTACTGTCTTATTCATGATCATCATCGATGAATTGAAAATCACTTGCTATAAAAGGCGGAGCAATTATTTGTATCATCACAATAACATCACTTTTTCTCAATGTTTTCTTTCCCATTTGACATTTCCCCCCGAAATTAAACCCATTTTGAATTGTTTTGTGCAATCAGTTCTGTTTTTCAAAAGTTAGACTGGTCAAATTTGAAAGAAGTTGCAGATAATTAAAAGAAGTTGCAATTTAAAATGAAACCGACAGGTTAAAAAAAATTTGAAATGCTACAAGCAATTTCTTCTTTTCCCACAATGTTTTTTCCAAGTTCAAAACCACAGGGTGGTAAAAATAAGGATTTGTGCAGATAAAGGTTAAAAAAAAAATGACCAGCCTATAAATTATGTCATTACTAAACATATATGTTAAAAATTTAATGTTATGGTTCAATTTGAAGATCAAATACCTGCAAGTTGTCTTTTGACAACCCATCTAGTAAATCAGAATTCAGATATTTTGGAAATAGGATAAAATCAAAAGCTGCTAAAGAAATTTTATAAAATTTTATAAAAATTAGCTGTACCCATGCCCACACAATCCCTACTTTTTACATCCCTCAAAAAAATCTTGGGAAAATAGTGGAACATGAAGAAATTGCTTGTATCAAGCTGTATCATGCAATCTTGTATCCATAATGTTTTCTTTTCAAAAAGAAGAAATAATTTAATATTCCATCAACTTAAAATTGTCGTCTGCAGCTTCTTTCAATTTGGACCAGTCTAAAATTTTGTTTTGTGGGAATGGGTTGAGATGTTTTGTTACTGAAAGGGTAACCCTTCAGAAATCTTATGCTAAACCAAAACAGAGTTTAGAGTGAAGTAATATTATATCAGTTTAAAATAGCCCCAGTTTTTGCATGACCTACTTTCAATATAGCGAGAGAGATATCTTATGAAAGAGGGTACCAGAATATCTTTTGATAATCATCCCTTATTACAAGCTTTGTTTCATTTTTACACAAGAAGTGCAGCGTTAGCTCATTACCAGACGACAAAAATTTAGACTGGTCCAAGTTGAAAGGAATTATAGACTACAATTTACAATTGATGAAATTTTTATGCCCCCGCATTGATAAGATTGGGGGCATATTGTTTTACCGGTGTCTGTCTGTCCGTCTGTCTGTCTGCAAAACTTAACCTGCCAACTAAACATTTTCCTATAACTTCCTCTCTAATTAAGTTACAATGCTAATATTTGGTATGTAGATAGGTCTCAACAAGGTGCAACTGGGGAAGGTCATTTCATCAAGGTCAAGGTCAAAATTTTAACCCTTTACCCATTTCTAAAAATTCCCGTTTCGGGGGCATAGTGTTTCACATACACATCTTGTTGATTTTAAAACTTCCTGGGTAGAAAACGTGTTAAATGAAGAAATTGCTTGTTACAAGCAATTTCTTCATTTTACACAATGCATACCCAATTGTTTTACTTGAGGGGCGTCCAAATATGTCATTGTGCGGTAATGGGTATCTTACCATTAAGTGTGATAGTCGCTAGTGGTTGTTAGCCAGTGGTAGCTACTATTGCTCAAATTAGAATTCATAGAAAAAATAAATGATGATAGATATCAAGTGAAAAGGATGAAGGTAAGAGGCGTCCAAGGTCCTATTGGATACTTTTGGATATGAAAGGATGCTTTTCATTTGTAACATTTTAAATTCCCTTACATCGACTCCATCTCCCCCTTGAAAAAACAGATGCAAGCAACTAGCCTGAAACTCTTTTTTTTTATTTACCAGTATAGTTTTCTTACATCTGCCATGATAAACTGAAATACTTTAGCTGTAACAGGTAACCATGCTTTTTCATCATAATTTGGCAGAAGCCAAACAATAGTTTCAGGTAATGAACAACAAGATATTATTAACCCATTCCCACACATTGATGCTTTTTGGCACCCAGAAGGAAAAAGAAATTGAAAACATTGTGGAAAATGAAGAAATTTCTTTGTACAAGCAATTCCATCGTTTTCCACAATGTTTTATACTGAAAGTTGAAAAAATCTTGGAATGGGTTAAACGAATGAAGTGAGTTTATGAAAATATTGTGGGACAATAAGCAATAATTTCTATCTAGAAATATAATGTTTTCTTCATTAAAAACAATGTTCTCCCAAAATTCATCTCTTGAGTGTTTTGTGGAGAAGTTTTTGATTGGACAAAATTGAAAGGAGTTGCAGAATGACAAAATTGAAAGCAGTTGCAGAATGACAAATGTTTATGATATTTTATATTTTTTTAACTTTCTTAATAGAAAACATTGCATTAAAGTAGAACTTGCTTGTTACAAGCAAGTTCTACATTTTTCTCAATGTTTTCCCAATTGTTTTTCTAGGGGGCATCCAAAAGCTTCGTGTGGGAATGGGTTTAATTCTGGGCAAGCAAAAAGTCATATCTCAAGTGGAAAAAATCTCAATTCCACACCTTTTTTTCACACCAATCTTCATTATCCACAATGTTTTTTATCCCAAAAGAGGAAAACATTTAAATTTCCATCAACTTTAAATTGTCGTCTGCAGATTCTTTCAATTTGGACCAGTCTAAAATTTGTATGTGTGGGAATTGGTTAACTTTCCCTTTTAGTTCAGAAAATATTGACCAAAAGCTAGAATGGCCGACTTACTCCTTTGGCCACACCCACTGACTCCAACAGAAAGTCCCACTTCAGAATTTAAACAGGGTTATTTTGCAAAAATTATGGCCATTAGCATGTAACAAAAATAGTTGGTTGGAGACCTAAACGTTGTAACTACAGCTTGAATAAGCTGTAGTTATGATGTTTAAGTCACCAAACTAACTAAAAAAAGTTAACAAAGTAGGCAGCCAATGAAGGAGTTCTAAACTCAATTCTGATCTAAATGAATGATTTCATTGGTCGACTGGTCATTTGATTGACAGCCGGGTTTTGGTAAATTGCTAGACAAAGTATCATAATAATTTGATATATAGGTACTAGCAATGATGCAGATATAAAAGAGTTATATCAACGTGTCATTGCAAAACAGTTTTAACAGCCTATATGTTTATACGCAGTTACAACTGCTTCTCGCAGACCCATTGATGACCGAAGTTACGGTCATAATATTTAACCATTATACTCCTGACATCTATAAACTGAACCAAAAGATTTTCCAGTCTTTGCATTGCAGCAACACTATTTGATTTACAATTCTTTCACTGTCAGGGATTTGGATTGACAAGGTCAAGGTCATATGACAAAGTAAAGGTCAAACATGACAGTCACACTCAAGATAAATGTGCTGTTTCAAATCCGATGTGCAACATCTTCCAGATTGGACCAGTCTATAACCTTATCATCTGGTAATATGTTGATGACCTGTTCCCAAACAAACTAACTATTTTATGTACCAAGAAAAAAGTTATGGAGATAAAATTGGAAAATGAAGATATTGCTTGTTACAAGAAATTTCTTCATTTTTGACAATAACAAAGATAGTTGGAGATTTCATCTACTTGTAATGATCATCAATAATTTCTTTGGAATTGGCCCAGTCTAAAATTTTGTTTTGAGAGGTGCATAATTTTTGTGAGATGAAGGATCCAGCTTAATGAGACTTTTGAGACATTCCAAAGAGCAATTTTTGCTATTTTGAGGGAAAACGTTTGATGTTACAAAGCTACTCATTTAACACATTGCAGAGTAAGCTTAAATTCTACAATACATTACAAGACCAAAGATCCAAATTGAAAGTAGTTACAGACAACACTTTAACCCATTCCAACACAGCAAAATTTTAGACTGGTCCAAATTGAAAGAAGCTGCAGACGACAATTTCCATTGATGCAATTCTAAATTTTTTCATCTTATTGGATAGAAAACATTTCGGATAATGAAGAAATTGCTTGATACAAGCAATTTCTTCATTTTCCAAAATGTTTTCCAAAGCCTTTTTCTTGAGGGGCATAAAAAGGAGGGCTTGTGTTGGAATGGGTTAATGTTGGTGAAATTTCATATCTTTTCAACTTCCTTGATAGTAAACATTGTGGAAAAAGAAGAAATCGCTTGTTACACAATGTTTTGCCAATTGTATTTTTAGGGGCATCCAAAAACACATTGTGTGTTAAGGGTAAATAAGGATTTTTAAGATTCCTTATTTAGCATCTAAAAGATATTAATTTAAAGAACACTTTATCTTTAACCCATTCCAACTCAACAAAATTTTAGACTGATCCAAAATTGAAAGAAGCTGCAGACGATATTTTCAAGTTGGTGGAATTTAAATTTCTTTTGTCTTTTTGGATAGAAAACATTGCGGATAATGAAGAAATTGCTTGATACAAGCAATTTCTTCATTATCCACAATCATTGTCAATGTTTTCCACAGCTTTTTTCTTGAGGGGCGTTAAAAGGAAGGCTTGTGTGGGAATGGGTTAAGATCTAGATATAAGAATCTTGATGAAAAGAACCGCCCTCTGGTAATCATTGGTTAAACAGAAAAAGTTCTACTACATCACCTTAACCCTTGTCATGCTGAACCCGGAATATTCCTGTTTTGGCAGGAGATATAGACAAAGATTGGCCTGCGCATAAGTGCAGTCTGATCTTGGTCTACACCTCCCCTTTCAGCCAGAGTTGATTGAATAATCAATTTTCAAAAGAAATGTTGAACCTCATTAAGACCTTCCAGTACTGTCAGTCCTGTATTTTAAAGCAATTCTTTTTTGATTTTTAAAGCAGCATGACAAGGGTTAATTTAGTACACATTTGGTCAGTCAATCCATTCTATGAAAAAAGTTAATCTTCATTTAATTGGTTGATAGCCTGATGAACTGCACTTGAAAGGCTGATAATGGGATTTTGACCTAGTTTTGTTGCAAAATACATGTAGGTCACACAGCTGCAATGATTTGTCTGATCAGGGCTCTAGACAAGAGAGTGATTAACCCATTCCAACTCAAGCCCTCCTTTTTACGCCCCACAAGAAAAAAGCTTTGGAAAACATTGTGGACAATGAAGAAATTGCTTGTAACAAGCAATTTCTTCATTATCCACAATGTTTTCTATCCAAAAGACGAAAAAAATTAAAATTCCATCAACTTTAAATTGTCGTCTGCAGCTTCTTTCAATTTGGACCAGTCTAAAATTTTCTTGTGTTGGAATGGGTTAACCCATTACCACAATGACATGATAATTTTGAGACCTGTCCAAATTCAATGAAGTTGCTGACTATAATTTCAAATTGATGAAATTTATAAAAAAAATTGTCTTTTGGGTAGAAATCATTGTGGATAATTAAGAAATAACTTGTAACAAGCAATTTCTTCATTTTTCACAATGTTTTCCAAAGTTTTTATATTGCAAGGCATTTAAAAGTGTCATTGAATGGGAATGGGTCACCCTTTGTTTTAACCCTTGTCATGTTGATCCCGTAATATTCCTGCTTTGGCAGGAGGCATAGTCAAAGATCAGTCTACACCAACTGCTTGTCCTTTATAAATCATTTTTTTTTCATAAGGTTAATTTCCAAACGATATATTGGCCCTGACAAGCAGATTCACAGTGCCATCAGCCCTTTGATTTCTCAACTAGGATTTTATTCAGCATGACAAAGTTAATACTGGAGAAAAAGTTAAAGAAAGGGAAGAGTTAGCATGTAACAAGCAATTTCTTCCTTTTCCACAATATTTTCTACCCTACTGAGGGATTTGAATGGACTGAAAATTTGTTGTCTGCAAACTTTTGAACCCATTCACACACAGTAAAATTTTAGACCAAATTCCAAATTCAAAGAAGTTGCATATGATAATTTCGAATTCACAATTTTTTTTTAAAATCATCATCTCATTAAGTAGAAAACAATGTGGAAACAGTGTTTATTCTACTCTAGGCAGGGGGATCTTACCTTGTGCAATGAGTAACTTGGAATAACCTTGACAGGCAATTTCTTCATTTTATTCAATGTTCATGTCGATAGAATGTCTTTAGATGTAAAATGCAGTATGGTTTAGGTCTAGGTGGTAATAAATGTATTTCACTTAACCCATTTCCATACAATCCCACTTTTTATGTCCTCCAAGAAAATTCCTATTGAAAACATTGTGGAAAAGGGAAAAATGCTTGTTACAAGAAGTTTTTTTCATTTCTCAAAATGTTTTCTATCCAGAACAACAAAATAAAATTGAATTTCAATTTGAAGCAGTCTTAACCCATTCCAACTCAATCCCTCCTTTTTACGCCCCTCAAGAAAAAAGCTTCGGAAAACATTGTGGAAAATGAAGAAATTGCTTGTATCAAGCAATTTCTTCATTATCCACAATGTTTTCTATCCAAAACGACGAAAAAGTTAAAAATTCCATCAACTTAAAATTTTCGTCTGCAGCTTTCTTTCAATTTGGACCAGTCTAAAATTTTGCCGAGTGGGAATGGGTTAATATTTTTCATTTAGTAATTGGTTAGAAGGACAAGGTTTTAGGAAAACTGCATGGTTTGAGTAAATTGTAACCAATCTGGATTCATTAATATGCATACTAGGTTTTCTATATTGATATAACCAACAAAAACTTATTCACCAAATTTATGGGCCATGTTTTGGATATAAAGCTGTTTCTTTTCCCGTCTCAGGTCTACATTGAAGTTTAATAATTGTGATAGAATGTGTAGGAAGTATGTTCAGCAACACTTTTCAAGTTTGGCCAGTCTCAAATTTTATGGTCTTTGAATTGTTCATGATCATGGAATTGGAGATAATGCGATATTGGTATACCCAATACCAGAAAACAAAATTTTAGATTGCTCCAAATTTATAGAAATTATAGACAATAAGTACAATTTGATGAAATCTCAAAAAGCTTTGACTTTTGGTAATTTATAGACTGGTCCAAATTAAAAGAAGTTGCAGACAATAATATGTTAAACTGTCAAATTTTTAAAACCAAATAAATGAATTTCCTATTTAATTGTAGATCTGGGATTTCTGTAAAGGGGGTTCAAACTAAATGACTGGGGGTTTGTTGTCCTGTTACTTCTGTAAATGGCCAAAGGCAAAATTAATTGCCGATTGCTGTTAAATGTATGTATGTATTAACCCATTCCCTCACAGTGACACTTTTAAACGCCTCTCAATATAAAAGTTTTAAAAAACATTGTGGAAAATGAAGAAATTGCCTGTCACAAGCAATTTCTTCATTCTCGACAATGTTTTCTACCACAATAGACAAATATTTTAAAGATTTCATCAACTTTAAGCTGTCGTCTGCAACTTCTTTGAATTTGGACTGGTCTACAATTTTATTGTGTGGGAATGGGTTTGACTGTATAATTACCAAATTCTTCCTGAATTTCCCCACAACAATGAAATAATTAGGCTACTAGATTGCATTAAAATGAAAGAGCTGAAAGCACTTGAAGGCCCTAATTGTTGGTCAATATTTTTACGCAGAAGGTTGAAAAAATCTAAAATTTCGTAGACTTTATTTTGGCGTCTGAAACTCCTCTCATTTTGGATAAGTCTAAATTTTTTCCGTCTGGTAATGGGTTAAACTTCATACAACTGTTTGCCAATGATTCAAGGAAGTGTCCTTCGTTTTAGGGTCATGTAGGTCAAAGATCAACTGTATTACTTGTGTGAAAATATGCAATAAGTTGATTTGCAATAATTCTAGTGGTCTTTTTTATTTTAACCCTTATGTACAAACACAAGCAATTTCTCCTTTTTCCACAATATTTTCTATCATATAGGATGGTATCATTTCAAATTACATCCAATTTTTATTGTTGCCTACAACTGCTGTGAATTCGGACAGGTCTAAAGTTTGAAGAAACAGGAAAGGGTTAGGTCATGATAATATTTACATAATATTATTTGTTCAATTAACTATTGCATTAAGAAAAGCTTAGAAACTATAATTAAATAAAAGAACTATACAACATATTTCAGGGTTTCGCCTGAAAGTAAAAAAATAAACATGATCTGACACAATGACGCTTTTTGAATCCCATTAAGAAAAAAAAAAAAGTTAGGAAATAGTGTATAAAATCAAGAAATTGCTTGTAACAAACAATTTGTTATTTTCCACAATGTTCTCTTTCCAGAAAGTTGAAAAAAATCTAAAATTTCATAAACTTAAAGGTTTTGTCTGCAATTCCTTTCAATTTGGACCAGTGTAATTTTTGGCAAGGGATCAAAAGAAATGAATATCACATTTTAGGGTGGTTTCCCATGAAAGTGAAGGATTAAAGGAAGTTCTGGTCAAGTGAGAGTCATTAATTTGCAATTGTTTTATTGTTTCTAATTATACATAATTACAATATGGTCATGAACAGGTCATAAAACAATAATCATTAAAATCATTTCCTTTTATGAATGACCAATTATCGGCCTGATCGCCCATTGATAAGAATAATAAATTGGGTCTAATTTGTGACAGGGAGTTCAGGATTGGTCATATTTTATTGGGTGTGTGCAAATATATCAGATGTGCATATATTATCAGATATTAAGAATCAATATTACCAGTAACATCCTTGTTATAATATATGCCAGTAGTGTGGGCATTGTCTGTGGATTCTAAAGTGAACAAACAGGAGACATTTGTAGTAAGAAAGGTTTCTTTAACCCTTTCCTGTTCAAACACGGGATTTCACGTTCCTATGATTTTATACTTGAGAAAACATTGTGGAAAAAGAAGAATTTGCTTGTAACAAGCAATTTCTCCTTTTTCCACAATATTTTCTACCACATAGGATTGTTCACTTTTAAATGGTGTCCAGTTTTCATTGTCGTCTGCAATCCTTTCTCAATTTGGACCAGTCCAAAATTTCCAAAAACGGGAAAGGGTTAACCCATTAGCAGACGGCAACATTTCAGACTAGAAGATGAAGACAACAGTTCAAAGTTTATGATAGTTTAGATTTTTCAACTTTTTGGATAGAAAGCATTGTGGATAATGAAGAAATTGCTTGTTACAAGCAATTTCTTCATTTTCCACAATGCTTTCTCAAGCTTTTTTCTTGAGGGGCATCAGACAGTGTCATTGTGTGGGAATGGGTTAACCGGTTACCCATTCCCACAGAAAGATGCTTTTTGAAGTATGCTTAGACAGGTTCAAATCTAAAAAGTTGCAGAAGATAATATTAAGCTGATGGAATTTAAAGAATCTTAGTTCTTTTGGGTAGAAAACATTGTGGATAAAGGAGAATACAAGCAATTTCTTCATTTTCCACAAATCTTTTTCAAAGCTTTTATGTTGAGGGGTAGGCACAAAAAGTGGATTTGTGTTGGATTGGGTTAAATGAGATGTAGAATGAAAAAATCTTGCAAATAGTATTTCTTCCTTATAAATCCAACTATACATCAATGAATTCATGTAGCATGTAATATTCACCAAAGGTGACAATCTTTGAAATATGAACATTTTCAATCTCAAGAAATGAAAAGAATGAATCTAACTTTGTATCAAATATTGTGAAGTCTTGTTATGTAATTAATAATTACCAATAAAAAATACCAACATGGAATATATTAAATGATTTCTTTTCCTGCTTTTCAGATTTCCAGACAGTATTTTCAATGTGTCACTGGATAAACGCAGGATAAAGAGGGTATGAGACGACAAACCTACCAATCACCCGGACAATTACCACCACCAGATGGTGCTGGAGTTATCACACTTGATCAAGTGCGACCTCAACCACGCCCACAAAATGAGTATGTGGATACGCCAAGAACTCCGCTCACACAGAGCGTACCAAGAGCTAGTGCTCATGTGGTGGGCAAAACAACATTGATAACGAGGGAACGCGTTGTGCTTCCTAATCGGACACAATCCTCCCAGTCAACAGCTATAATTAGAACTCAACCTGTTTCGACAAGTCCACCTTTGAAAAAGGATTTTACACAACCAGAGGTGGTAAAAGGGGATGAATCTATATATTGTTCAAAATGTAACAAATGTAAATGTGGTGCGTGTACTACGCCAAGAGAACTGCCGTCAACTTGGCTGTGCGGTGATAAAGTATATGTCAGTCCGGAAAAGGTGGTGGAATATTGTACGTGTTTATGCTGTGTAAAAGGATTATTCTATCATTGTTCAAAGGATGAGCAAGATGCGGACTATGAATGTGTGTCGGATCCGTGCGCCTGTCACCGACCCCATTGTTGCAAGCGTTGGACCTGCATACTAGCAATGAGTGTTTGCTTACCGTGTTTGTGCTTGTATTTACCAGCTAAATGTGGTTTGATGGCTTGTACAGCATGCTATAACAAGTGCTGTAGGAAGGGATGTTCGTGCAGGACGAACAATACAACAAACAGAAACTCTGTTACAGCAACAAACCGAACAAGGAACAAACTAGACCCTACATCACAATATAGGGGACTTTTAATTGAGTCAGATCGGGAGAGTTCCTCTGTGTCGACTTCATGAAAGTTCTTTTGTTTGGAGGATAGTCTATGTGTTATTATGTGGCCTTTCACATGAAAAGGGACCATCTGGCAATAATTAAGAAATGTTTACCCTTGGTCATTACGAGATTTGCAGTCTTTCCAGGGACATGGCTTCTCTTAAAAATCTCTGTCAACCTATTACAAGATAATAAAACTTTAGGCTGGTCCAAACCAAGAGAAATTGTGGACGGCTTATTCGCATCAATGAAATCAATCTAAATTTTACTTTATTTCACTACTAACTGTTTTGGTTGAATGATTTAATATGTAGCATTATAAGTGGTCACTTTTCATTTGATGGGCAGCATATAAAGAACCCCTTCATTGATAACTGTGGGATGCTGTACATATATTAAGTTTATATTCACCAAACTATTATCATAAATATAATTCAGTTCTTAACTCATTCCCTCACAATCTGTCTTTTTCACAGCCCTAGAAAAATGCTTTAGAAAACTTTGTGGACAATGAAGAAATTGCTTGTCACATTGTTTTCAACTAAAAAAGGGTAGAAATAATTAAAAAACTATCAACTTGAAATTGTTGTCCACAACTTCTTCCAAGTTGGACTAGTCTAAATTTTTGTTGTCAAGTAACGGGTTAATACTTTTCAATCAATCTGATTGATCTTGTTTTGTAGTTTTTAAGTTTGGCCATGTCTGATTGATCTGATTGGTTTTTGGACTAAGAATCATAGGGTTGATTTAGTAGCATTGGTGAATATAGGCTTAATAAGAGGGAGGAGTCATACTTGATTTTGGAATTATTTCAGAGTTTTCACTGGGTTTCATGTACTTTCAGGTTTGTAAACAAATATTTAAACTGAATGTAAGTGAATGCCATCAACAGTTTTTGAATTAAGAAAAACCTTCTGTGGCTGAGATTCCAAATCCTTGAATAAAAAGCTTTTCTTTTTGAACTTACATCTTAAATGAAAATACAAAGAAATTGTAATTGCATAATACATATTCACTTACTGTAGTTATTAAGTAATTGTCTTCAGATATTTTATTTATATATACATATATTAACCTGACCTCTCTCGGCGATGGCAGTGAATACTGTCTTTTATCGACCCCAGTGGAATATTTTTCTTTCTTTATTGGATTCGAAACCACGCAGATACAGCAATATCACCTAGACCTGAATGTCTGATGATCTTACCTAATGCGCTGCTAAGAGATTTGAGTTGTCTGTTAGCGCAGTGAGTAATAACATTGGACATTGCATGTCAACACAACATTGCCGTATCTGCCTTACATCAGGTGTGATTGTTCCTTCTGAGAAGCATATTTACATTTATCAACTCTTTTCTTCTTACCTTGATATTGTCAACACTAGTGACTGGATAATTCAAAACAATACATGAATTCTTACAAACTTTTTATTCCTGTGTTTCCTTTTCATGAAAATGATCAGAGCTCTAGATAATGAAAACTCTACATCTTTTATTTTGCATCAAAATGCTATGTTGTAGGTACTCACACAAGAACAGGAAAACATTTTGAAAAATTAAGAAATTTCCTATGATAAGCAATTTCTTCATTTCCCACAATGTTTTAGACCAAAAAAGACAAATTTATTTTGAAATTTAATCAACTTGAAAATTTTTAAAGCTCACTTCTATTCTAAATGAATGATTCTATTTGTCAACTAATTTTTTGATGAACAGTGTCAATGCCTCAATTGGATGAAATAACATTCAAAATAGAAATGGATGGTTTAGAGGCAGTTACAACAGTTTTTTACTGAACCATTGAAACACAGTCTGTAGTGTTGATAAGACTTGGTGACACGAAAAAGGGTTTATTGTGTAGAATAAAGTATTTTGCAAATTTTGTATATTTTAATAATATCTGTGATTCATTTTTCTGAAAGAGTATACCTTGTGCCATTGCTCTCATTTCTTAATTAGCTTTCCCTGTGCCGAAAGGTTGTAAGAGTCTATGTGATGTTTCATAATCTATAGGCACTCTACTACCTGCATACTTATTCTTTCCTCAAACCTTCAAATGACAAACCACATTCCTTTTACCCAAAACCAGACAGCAAATTTTAGACTGGACCAAATTCAAAGAAGCTGCAGATGATAAAGTTGAGTTTATGAAATTTTAGGAGTCTTTGTCTTTGGGGTAGGAAATATTTTGGATAATGAAGAAATTGTTTGTTCTAAGTAATTTCTTCTCTTTCAATAATTATTTTTTCTGCTCTTTCTGAAGGGTTGTAAATGTAAAGTTTTGAGCATGTAGACAAAGCCTATTCATTCAGAGAAAAGGATACTTAACCCTAAATGGGTCGACGCTGTCTATATATAACTCCAAATAGTCTCTTGACTTTCAGAAGGTACCCTAATTTGTATATCACAGCAAATTACCTCCCCTGAAACCAATACATTACTCTCCCCTCAGAGTCTTGGCCTTGGAGATCCATTGGTAAAGCAACTCCCATCTGACAGTTGTCATTATCCCACCACTTTCACCAAATGGGTCGACCTTGTCTAAATATAACTCAAAATAGTCACCTGACTTTCAGAGGGTACCCTAATTTGCACGTCACAGCAAATTACCTCCCCTGAAACCATTACAAAATTGGAATAGAAAAGTCAGTACCCCTGATCAATCACTTGACACTAAAGAATGAAAAATGGCTTAGGAAAACTTTGTCGGAAACAGAGAAATTGCAAGCAATTTCTCATTTTCTCATGGTTTTTGCTCTGTATGGCACTTTTTTTCATTTTTACGAACCTATACCATCTGCAACCCTTTGACTTTGGTTTTAATTTTTTTCTGACAATGGGTTTAGCCATCTCTCAGAAATTAAGACTACAGTTTTGTCAATGTTCATCCATTTTAAATTGTGGTTGGTGAGGTTGGTGACTTTTATCAACTTAGTCGTATCTAAAAATCAGGTATTTTCTGATTGGTTTAGACATAATGTAACTGTTCTCTAAACAATGGAGGGGAACGAATTATAAAAAAAACAAAACATTTAGGTCACCATACAGCTAGGTGAGTATTTGTTCTAAATACAGTATAATACACCAGTACTCGGGGATGAAAATACGTATTTGAAAGTTCCTATGATTTAAAATAAAAACAAAAATATTTTCCCCAAATTCCCCCTAGCTTGTATAACTCTGTACCAAACAAAAAATCAACTAGTTGTAACAGTTATTTGATAATATTGCTCAAACAGTGGAATATGGTTTTAGAATGGAAACATTGTAAAACTATGCATTTTTATATTACTTTTTGAAGTGCTTTCTAGGTTTTGAAACACCTTGAAAAAAGTTTGATGAAACTGGCAGTTTTATTTGATCTTCTTATACCTTAATGCTTTTTGATAGCAATATTTTTTGATACCTCTACTTTTTGAGATAAGCTTAATTCTACCCTAATGTACCTAGCGTATACTCTTTTGAATTTAATCTTTTTTTCTTGTACATACAGAAGTTTTGGGATCATTTTTTCTTACTCCTCTCTATTTCTTTTTATTCAATCAATGTTCATGTATTGGTAGCTTGATTCCTCATAGTTCAGAGATACAGATAAGGGGCGTAACTTGTATTTTAGATCTAAATATTTCTCCAATACGAAACCCTATGTTGTAGGTATTCATTTGAATCGTCTCAATGAGACGATTCAAATGAGTACCAACAACATAGGGCTTCTTTATAAAATAAGGATTTTAGAATGCTGTAACCCCCCTCTTATCTAGACCTCTGAATAGATTTACCATCCATGATTGCTTAGGATCTTACATTTATAACTTTGTGCTTAAACAAATAAATTCATTTTGAAATATTTTGACCTTTGGTCATTTCATACTTCTTTGACTCTTTTGAAACTGAATAAAGTGTGGCAACACAAACATACAAAAAATAATGAAATTTAGTTTTGACAGAATTGTTGCATTCTAGAAGTAGAATGTACTTTATCCATTTCCTGTTTAATCCCTGGTTTTTACATCCCTGTGTTTTTATACTTGAAAAAAAACATTGTGGAAAAAGAAGAAACTGCTTTCTACAAGCAATTTCTTTGTTTTCAACAATATTTTCTACCATACTGAATGATTATTTTTCAAATACATCAAACTTTAAATTGTTGTCTGCAGAACATTTGAATTTGGACCAGTATAAAATTTCAAAAATGGGAAAGGATTATTGAAGATGTTAGAGGACTGTAGCTTCTCAAGCACAATTTTCGTGCGTATTTGCATGCTGTTTGGTGTTCTCTGTCTCCTGTATCTAAATCTTTACCTTTGAATTAACCAATTACTGCACAAACAAGAGAATAATACCATGGGATAAGCAAAACATTGTAAGAAATGAAGAAAATGCTGGTGACCAACAATTTCTAAATTATTCCTCCATGTTTTCCTTAGCATTTTCTTGAGTGGCAACAAAAAAATGGCAATTTGTGAAAATAGGTAAACCCATTACCATATAATATTATCACTTTTTTGATGCTCTCAAGAGAAAAATCTACATAAAACATTGTGGAAGATGAAGAAATTGCAATTTCTTTATTGTTCACAATGTTTTCAACCTAGATTTCAAATGACGAAAAAATAAAAAAAGAAGAAAAAAATCAACTATTATCAACAAGTTATTGCTGGCAACTTCTTTGAATTTGGACCAGTCTAATATTTTGTCAGCTGGAAATTTATTAAATGTTAAAAAATGCAGAAGATGTAGCTATGAGCTGCAATGTATAAAAGCGTAAATATGATTGTTGCTGTTGAATTTGTTTGTTTTTGAATGTCATTAACTGATTTTGTTATTCTTTTTCAACTTTGCAATTATTGTTATATATTATATCCAAATGTGTTCATTGTTATTAGTTGAAAACAATTTCCTAATAAGGTATTAGGGACAGAATGCAACTTTTATTTGCAATATAGGCTTGAACTTTTGATTAGTTTCATCCATTACCAGACGGCAAAAGTTTAGACAGGTTCAACTTGAAAGAAGTTGCAGACGACAAATTAAGATTTATGAAATTTCGGAATTTTTCAACTTTCTGGGTAGAAAACATTGTGAAAAATGAAGAAATTGCTTGTTACAAGCAATTTCTTCATTTTATACAATGTTTTCCCAATGGTTTTTCTTGAGGGGCGTCCATAAGCGTCACTGTGTGGGAATAGGTTAACCTTTTCCTGTTCAAACACGGGATTTTACGTCTTTGGGATTTTATACTTGAGAAAACATTGAGGAAAAAGTAGAAATTGCTTGCAACAAGCAATTTCTTCTTTTCCCACAATATTTTCTACCACATAGGATGGTTTCATTTTAAATTGCATCCACATTTCATTATTGTCTGCAACTTCCTTCTATTATGACCAGTCTAAAATTCTAAAAAATGAGAAAGGGTTAAAGAAGTTGTAATAGAGATAAACTATATTCAGTAAATGACTTACACATCATAACTACAGCTTTTTTGACCTGATACCAGACAAGATAACTTTGAATTGATCCAAAATCTAGGAAGTTTCAATAATTTCACCCTGATAGAATTTAACCCATTCCAACTCAATGACACTTTGAAATGCCCCTCTATATGAGTTTCAGAAAATATTGTGGAAAATGAAGAAATTGTTTTCTGTCCCAAAAGGCAAACATTTCAAAGATATCATCAACTAAAAATTGTAAGCTGCAACTAAAGAAACAAAAAAAAAAAATCACTTACAGGGGTAGAAAACAATCACCAAAAACATGAAAATGAAAATCTTTTCACAAAAATTTTCATTTTCCAAAACATTTTCCATTGAGGGGTGTGAAAAATTGGGATTGCATGGGAATGGGCTAATCATGATTACCGGTATATCTATAGTTTTGGTGTAATAGCTCTAGGTCATCAGTTTAACCCATTACCAAAGGACGTGTTTTTGGACTAGTCCAAATTTAAAGAAATAGCAGACAGAAATTCATAGGGCACTTAACTCATTCCTACAGGGACATTTTTTATACAGGTCTTAACAATATTAAGTTCATGAAATTACATAAACCTTCATCCTTTGGGGAAGAAAATATTTTGGATTATGAAGTATTGCTTGTAACAAGCAATTTCTATATCTTCCACATTATTTTTCCAAATCGTTTTCCTGAGGGTGTGAAAAGAAGTGTAATTGAGTTGGAATGGAATTAAAAGAGAATAAAAAGTGATAGTTATGGGCTTTGAAACTTTATGAGAAAAGAAAAAAAAAAATGCTTGTGATTTCTCTTTTTCTCACAATTTTTCCTCGGTGCCTTGAGTCTTCAGTAAGTAAAAATGCAGGATTAAGTTGTAATGGCTTAAAAGAATAGATATACCAGAAACAATGTATAGTTCATTACAATCAACATGAACAAACCCCAATAAATTTTGATCATTTACTCAATTACTTCCCATGCACCTCTCCTTTCTATGAAAGGCTAAATGTTATCATTCTTAAAATATTTGTTGTTGTAGATTTGTTTTACTTTTACTTCAAGGTCATGACTGAATATGTTTTCAGAAATAGGGCATTAGCTGTAGTAATTTTAGTCACTTGACTGAGCTGTTGGTACTTGTATCTAACAAGGTTTATGAAAACAGTTGCAACAACCTATAAATATATTGGCATTTACAAAAAGGTGGGTCTAGCTCCGTAATTATTTGCTCGCTGGGCACACCGTTTTTAGCTACAACAAGAAGTACCACTTAATCATTAAACATCAGTTTGCAAAATTTATGGTCAGTAGCATGTAACAGAAAAGTAAATGGTTTTTTGGTGATCAAAATGATGTTACTAAATCTTGAATAAGCTGTAGTTACAACATTCATCTTGCCATACCAAACAAAATAGCTTCTTAGTGTTGGAGTTTAACCCATTCCCACTCAATTCCTCCTTTTTACGCTCCTCAACGAAAAAGCTTTGGAAAACATTGTGAAAAATGAAGAAATTTCTTGGATCAAGCAATTTCTTCATTATCCACAATGTTTTCTTTCCAAAAAGTCAAAGAAAATTTAAATTCCACCAACTTGAAAATATCGTCTGCAGCTCCTTTGAATGTAGACCGGTCCAAAATTTGTTGAGTTGGAATGGGTTAAAGCTTGCATTTGGTCAAAATGAATAATTTGATTGGCAGATTGATAATTTGATTGAAAATTGCAATCATCAATTTGTTCTTATCTCTCTAGGAACTGGATCCATCAAGCTCAAAAGGGACCTCCCTGGTTTGCTATTAAGCAAATGCTTGAAAAAGGGATCAGAGCTAGCAGAGGTCAATCAGATAAAGTTATACCTATTGTGAGGCAGATTGACCATTTCAGAATAAAGAAAATCTGTAAAAATCAAACTCTTTTTGTCATTTGTCAGGAAAACAAATTTAGAAAATAAGGGTATTGCTTTTTACAAGGAATTTCTTCATCATCAACAATGTTTCATAACCTAAAATATAAAGACTTTTTAGAATTCAATCAACTAAAATTGTTGTCGTCATCTTCTCTTGAATTTAAACAAATTTGAAAGTTTGTTGACATGAAACTAGTTAACCCTAAAACTGTTTTGTAAATGGGTAGTCCTCAACATTTGTGTTAAATTCTAATTTAACCCATTCCCACACAGTCCCCTTTTTTAATGCCACTTAAGAAAAAAAACCTTTGGAAAACTTTGTGGATAAGCAATTTCTTTATTATCCACAATGTTTTCATTCCCTAAATTGAAAGATTTTTAAATTTACATCACTTTGAATTGTCGTCTGCAACTTCTTTTGAAATTTGGGGCTGTGTAAAGTTTTGATGTTTAGTTTTGAGTTAATGCACATCCTGGGCACAAAGAAGGCAAATAAAATGTCAAAACTGATGGATGATCGCCCATGTTTTAAATATTATCTCACTCAGCAATTTCTTATCTCTGCATCTCACGTTTTTAATTTATCATGGATTCGTGCACTAGATAAAAAAGTGATAATCAAGCTATTGGCCCATAACAAGCCATCCAAAATTTGTTTTTTTGAAAGAGCATACCAACCAAAAGTTGTCCTTAAAATGTTCAAAACTTTGTAAAGTTGTCCTTAAATGATCAAAACTTTGTAACTACAGCTTCTTTAGGGCGTAGTTAGAGTTGTCCATTTTTAATGGCACTCACTGAAAATGCAAGTGAAAATTGAAGTTTTAGGGTTAAAGTAAGAGAAACCTTTGGCAACCAAAGTAGAGTCACAACAGCTTTGTTCTAGCTGTGGTTACAACATTTTGCTCTTGAACTGACAGGTACTTATTCTGTTTTCCAATTTAACCCATTCCAACTCAACAAAAATTTAGACCAGTCCAAATTGAAAGGAGCTGCAGACGATATTTTCAAGTTGGTTGAATTTATTTTTTTTTTGACTTTTTGGATAGAAAACATTGTGGATAATGAAGAAATAGCTTGATCCAAGCAATTTCTTCATTTTCCACAATGTTTTCCAAAGCTTTTTCGTTGAGATGCGTAAAAAGGAGGGAATGGGTTAAGCACAATTTGAAATGTCATCTGCAACTTCTTTGATTTTTCATCAGTTTAGAATATTGTCTTTTTGTAAAGGGTTAATATGTCCATGATCCCTATTTGTGTGACAGACTACGAATATCTGAGTGACTTTTACATCACATTAATTTTTATTTTAACACAATAAATTTTACTGTGACAGTTTTAGTCTTTGATTGTGTATATCCAATGAATAAATTTTAGAATTTTAAACGCCTACATTGTAAATGAATTGTATTTCAGTTGTTCATGTGTAATGTACATTTTTGTTATTAATATGAATTTAGAAGAATTCATCATGTTGAGTTTAGCCAGTAGACTCATTTCACTGCCATACCAGGTTTGTGACAAATTTCAAAACCTTATGTATGTACATTAACCCTTGTCCTGATGAATATTTATCCTCTTTTGAAAATATCTTCAAACTTTTACATCATTATATTAATGTTGTGTTCAGGCATTTTTTCAAAATAATAAGAACATCAGGTAGAGTAGGCTAACATCAGACTTCACATTTGTGCAGGCTGATCTTAATCTATACTCCTGCAAAAGCTATTGTCAAAGCAGGTAAATGATTGATGTAATATTATTTTCATTTGTTAACCAATTCCCACGCGATGAGGCTTTTGGACGCATCTAAAGAAAATCAAGAAAAACATTGTGACAAGCAATTTCTGCATTGTACACTATGTTTTCTATCCAGAATGTTGAAAGAATCTAAAATTTCATTTACTCTTAATTTTCGCCTGCAACTCCTTTCAATTTGGACCAGTCTAAAATTTTGTCAACTGGTAATGGGTTAAACCATGGTTAAATTGTGACCCATCAGGCAAAAGAAGAACTTCTTGGAAAAGGCTTAACCCATTCCCACTCAGTGTCGCTTTTATACACCCCCAAGAAAAAAGATTTGCAAAACATTGTAGAAAATGAAGACATTGCTTGTTACAAGCAATGTCTTTATTTTCCACAATGTTTACTACCCAGAAAGTTGATAAAATCTAACATTTCATAGGCTTTAAATTGTTGTCTGCATCTCCTTTGAATTTGGACCAGTCTAAAATTTTGATGTCTGGTAATGGGTTAATTACCTTTCCTTGTCAGAATGCTCCGACTGACCACAGCCGAAAGCTTTTGTTCTTTAATGCTTTAGAGAATCTAGAATGACGGTCATTGACCGTTCTATTGAGTGATATAATTATGGAAGGTGGCCTGGTTAATCTCTTCTGATTTCAAATTTATTTTCAAGTATTTCTTTTACTTGGAGGTTCCTTTTGGCGTGATGGGCTATAGTTTACATTTGTGGACAGAATCACAAATCTACGCTGACCATTAATTGACTAATCCACTGTCTCCCTAGGGTCTTTATGATAAACCATTTTTCATTTTAATAACCAAATAAAAAGATAAACATTATTAGTAGTGGAACTTTTATATTGTCGTATGTTACAACTACAAGATTGAATAGAGAAAAAACAAAACAAAAACAAAACAACCTATCTTCGTGGATTTTATGCATCTGACATCATTTAATCAGTTTAAGTCTACGTTTTATTGAGAGGTTCAACATTGGTTTTGATATATTATATAAAAGCTGCAATTGTTTGTAAGTTGCAATATTTACTTGCAATATTGTTTCGAGGTTAAAATGAAGTAAGATTTAAAGTAACTTTAGCTTTTAATGATATCCCCATAAAATACATGTATATGATTCATTGTGAGTTTGATTTCATGCTACAAACAGGGTCTTTTGGTAAGAACATTCATTGGTTAACCAATTCCCACACAGTCCACTAAAGTCCATGCTTAACTAATATAAAACATTGTGAAAAATGAAGACATTGTTTTTGTTACAAGCAATTTCTTCATTATTCACAATATCTTTTATCCTAAAAGAAAAGAATATTTTTAAAATTCTTTCAACTCTACTATATCTTTAATTTTGGAAGTCTGAAATTTTGTCTTGTGTTAATAGGTTAAAATGATACATGGATATAAAAAATATATTCTTTGGTTTCCCCAGGTGAATATTATAATAGCAGTTGTTTACTGTATATGTTATGTATTTTTAGTAAGATTGATTGTTTTGAGAAAAAATAACATACCCATCCAGTTTTGGAGCTTAATATGAATTCAATTTGAAAATGAAAATGCATGTAACTCGATTAAGTATAAGGTTTTGAAATTTGTAAAAGTCAGGAAGAATGGTTCAACTTTTTTTAATGTCATATTCTCAGTTTAGAAGCATAAGTATTATTGCATTTCATTGTATGGTCTTATGTAGCTCAGTATGATGAAAATTTAGTCTCTTCAGAGAATTTGACCTGTTTCAAAGAAAGGAACCATCAAGGGAATTCTATGAGACAAATATTAGAAAAAATAGATGGCAATCGTAGATCAATCTGTAGTGCGTTTTGAAAATAAAACGGAAGTAATTAAGAATGACCTTGTCCAGTTAAAATTTACAAAATAGACCAAAGTTGAAATATTTCAATTCTAGTCAGACTGCGTAATCTGCATACTCTAACCAGAGTCAATACATTTGTCTACTGAAATGGTGCCTTTCAATGACGGGTAACAAGTCATTTAATCCAATTCAACACAATTATTCTTTTTTTACGTCCCCCCAAAGAAGCTCTTGAAAACACTGTGGATAATAAAGAAATTGCTTGTTACAAGCAATTTCTTCATTATCCACAATGTTTTCTACCTCAAAAGACTAAAAATATAATTTCACCAACTGAAATTGTCTTCTTCAACATCTTTGATTTTGGGATGGTCTAAAATTTTGTTGTCTGGTAATGGACTAAAGGGACAGAAGGGTTTCTGTATAGCTACAAAAGACCGTATAATGTTAACATCATTGACTTACTCTGCTATATACTGTATATTAGTGTCCCTTTTGTTAAAGTATATAGACTATATGGTTATGCCTAGTACCAAAGTGGAAAACTTGTAAATATTTCGTGTACATATTACTGATTTGATTGATAAATATTACATATATATAAAATAAGTACATATTCTGTACATGACATGTGCTGTTGTTGTTAAAATACGGTGTATAAAAGAAAGTTTCTGTTGAAAAACAATGTCTTGTTCTTCTTGAGAAAATCCCGTCTACTTATCACCAGGCATCATTACCTCACCTGAGCATGACGTGCTCTTTGCGAGCTTTTGTGATCATTGAATGTCTGTAGTCCGTTGTGCAGCGTCATTGAAGCGTTTACACTCTAAAGGCCACAGTTCTGACCCAATCTTCATGAAACTTGGCCAGAATAATTGTGAGGACATAAGGACGAACCCTATTAATTATAGGGATGTTCTATTGGAAAACACGGGAAAAGGGGCCTTAATGACAATTTCTTTGTTTAAAATCTAGTGGCCATAATTTTGGAACAATTTGCATGAACTTTATTATAATTATTTGGCTCCAGTTGCATTTTTCACAGCATATGATTCAGGTGAGCGATTTAGGACCATCATGGTCCTCTTGTTATAATTAAAGACTGGCCCACGGCATTGCTTACAATCATTCAAATTGGATGAAGATTGAAAAGAAAACATGCAGAAGAAATGTGCCACTCTCCTGGACGTCCGATAGGATAGTTTGACTGAAATAAGGAAAGTTAAATGAACGGCAGATCGATTGTTGGCGACCTAAACACCGAAACTACAGCTTGAATCAGCTGTAGTTACGACATTTAAGACTCAAAACCAACAATACCCGTTAGTTTGATATCGTAGTTCAAAGTTCAGTTGTGGTCTAAGTGAGTGATTTGATTGGTCGATTGATTTTTTGATTGGCGGAGCTGATACTTACAATGTTTTGATCGAATCCGCTTGCGACGAGCGTTGCATATTTGTATCAATCTCACGTCTCGTTCGTGCGTCCGAACTTGTGCGAGCATATATCCAACATTTATGAATGAATTTCAAAATAACTTGGCGCAATTGTTCCCCATATATAGCGCCAAGGTCAAGGTCATAGCTCAAGGTCAAATATGTGTAGCCAATAGATAGTGACTTAAAGTATGCACGGGCATAATGGTTGACCACTCTTGTACTGTGGCTAAGTGCTCGAAAAGTTGCCAAGGCAACCCGGTAATATTACGACTAGTATTCAGGGTTTGTGTTTGTGTGTTGGGGGCGGGTTAGTTAAACCTAGAGGTCAGTTAAATTTTGGTGCTACTGATACCGCTATCCATAGGTGAGGTTGGAGGCTTATGGACTTTCTACAAGGCAGACCAGATTCCATGCTCAAGCGAAATCTTTGAAACATGCTTTGTACTTCCAAGATAGGCCCTTTCTACTGTATTTTAGCTCATCTGAGCACGTAGTGCGAGGTTACTTTTGTGGTCTGCCACTGTCCGTTGTGCAACCACATTTTAAGCTCCACTGGCCGAAAGCCAGCGAGCTGTTTTCATGGCGTTGTGACAATCGTGCGTCCATCCGTGCATATGGTGAAAGCCGAGAAAATATTTCTCTCAGAAACCAGTTGATGGCTTTCAACAAAATTTCACGGGAATAATCCTTTGGTGAATCTTTATCAGATCATCCTAAAGAATTTTGATTAGGTGAAAAACGTGGCTCTTATAGAGGTGGCTTAATGTCTAATATTATATAAAGTTAAAACTTTTAATATCTTTTATTTTTCTAAAAGAAAAACACACCCATGAACACACCCGGTGACGGTGGGGCTCTAGGCCGTGACCTTCAGAATACGAGTCAAGCACATATACCATTAGGCCCTCGAGGCAGTCACAAAGACAGTTACATAACTTAATTTGAAAGTTTGTTACATAACTTAATTTGACTATAGTAAAACAATTTAACGTTTGAAATGCTTCTGTCGAAACGGTTCAAAGATTTCATTGATCAGATTTACTTGCCAGATAAGGCGAAGATGGTTCAGTTATATTTAATTCCTTAACACACCCTTTGCTTAATCAGAACATTCATGCCAGCGGAGCTATACAGGCACCCAAGCGCCCCTAGACCACAACATCTCCCTTTCACCAACACGTCTAGTAAGACTGTTTTTGGTAAAAAATCGACAAGATAACACACATGTCCATTATTTTTATCACTAGTAAGGGACTTAACCTATTCCCACACAACAAATTTTAGACTGGTCAAAATTCAAAGAAGCTGCAGAGGATAATTTCAAGTTCGTGGAAATCAATTTTTTTCCCGTCTTATCAAATTGCTTGATACAAGCATTATGTACAGTGATTTTTTTAAACGTTTTCCGGGGGGGGGGGGAGGTAAAAAGTTGGGATTGTGGGGGGAATGGGTTATCATATTAATAGACGATGAAGTTAAATTGAGAAAAGTTTCAGATGGCATTTCAAAGTGGGCTAAATTTGAAAAATATGTGCGGCCAAATAAGATTTTAGCTTAGCCCGTTCACACACAATCCATCCTTCTTACGCCCCCGAGAAAGTAGTTCTGGAAAACAACTTGGAAAATGTAGAAATTGCTTGTTACAAGCAATTTCTGCATTTTCCACATTGATTTTTCTTCAGAGAGACAAAGATGGTAAAAGTTTCAACAGTTTTAAATTGTTGTCTGCAAATTCTTTCAATATGGACCGGTCTAAATTTACACTGTGAGGGAATGGGTCAAGTACATTCATCATGGTCCAACTTTACGATTGGAAGCACGTTAAACATGACTGTAAATTTATTATTATGTTTTCGTTTATTCTAACGCAATTTAAGAAACAATGACTCAAGACAGCAAACCACATGATACCACTAGAAGAGCCCATTGTGCTTATTTCATTCAGATTCAAGTCACTTGTTAGTACTTAGCATGTTTTGTCACGTTGCCTTCATTAAAAAAAATAATTATTTTGTAATAACCATTACCAAGCTATTAGTATTTATGGAGTAAAATGCACTTATTTCATTTTAATACACGTTGCCCGCCTTTTTTTACCAAAATTTCAAAAAATATGATTTATTTTATTTGAAATACATTGCAACTAGAAGAAACTTCATATGTAAGAACAATATTTCTACTGTCCTTCTGATTAGACTTTCTTTTTCCTCTATATAACTTCAGTTTGCTCTTTTGGCATAAGTAACTATGAAGGAGTGACAATACAAATCCAACAGAATAACCACAGCCCTTATTTCCTTTAGTGTTATTACCACTTATTTTCTATTTTTTCACTTACAATGTCTGGCCACAAGATTCGCTTGCAGTGAATGGTCTTTTGTTTGAGATGGTCGCTTGAGCAAAATCGACTGTATTTGACAACCCTAGGCTGTATTTGATAACCCTCGACTGTATTTGATAACCCCACGACTGTATTTGATAACCCTCGACTGTATTTGTTAACCATTTCCTGTTTTGCAAAATTTTAGACCCATCCTTATTCAAAGGTTTTGCAGACGAAAACTTAAAAGCGGATTTAATTTGAAAAGAGATGATTCAGTAGGGTAGAAAATATTGCAGAAAAATAAGAAATTGCTTGTTACAAGCAATTTCTTCTTTTTCTACGTTTTCTCAATTATAAAAAAACACAGGGACGTAATAACCAGGGATTGAACACGTCAGGGTTAAATACGCCCAGTGACAGCAATCGAAAATGTGAATGGGTAGCGTTTAACAAGGATATTTATAGAAGGAAAATCACCCAAAAAGATAGGTGCAGAGTTTTTCAAGGTTCTAACTGTCTTGAGTAGGACTTTTTGGTAATAAACCATTCCCTTACAATCGCATTTTACGCATCTTAAGGAAAATGACTTTAAATAAAATGGAGACAATGAAGATATTGCTTGTAACAAGCAATATCTTCTTTACCCACAATGGTTTTTTTTAATCCAAACGACAAATAACATTTTAAAATTTCACCAACTTGAAATCGTCATTCGCAGCATCTTTCAACTTAGACTAGTCTAAAATTTTGTATAATGGTAATTGATTCAATATTTCACACATAAAGGGTAACCACTGTTAGTCAAGTTAGTTCACATGATGCTGTAATGTTCCGTGGTCTAGCTGTGAGAGTCAGATGATGTGGTTTTTGTGGTCAGACATTATCAAACCTGTCGACTTCACGAACAACGAATCACACATTTATTATAGACCATTCTACTGTAAAGTGCACGGATTTAGATTTATACTACCAATTCCCACACAATGACGCTTGCTAATGTCTCCGTTATCCGAAATGTTTTCTACCTTAACCCATTCCCAAACGACAAAATTTTAGAGTAGCCCAAATTCAAAGTAGTTACAAACGACACTTTCAAGTTCATGATTTTTTAAACCTTTGTCTTTTGGAGTAAAAACATTGTAGATAATGAAGAAATAGCTGGTGACAATCAATTTCTACATTATCCACAATGTTTTCTAGTGCTATATATATTGAGGGGCCTTTAGAAGCGTCATTGTGTGGGAAGGGGTTAAAAGATTAAGATTTTCAATCCTATCAACTAAAAATTGCTGTTTCTTTCAATTTGGACCAGTCTAAGAATCTGTCGTGTTGCAAGATAGCTACACAATCTTACCCCATTCCTACACAATGGCGCTTTTGACCCCCCCATAAGATAAAAAGCTTTGGAAAACATCGTGTATAATAAAGATATTGATTAAATGATTGCCACAAGCAATTTCTTCATTATCCACGCTGTTTTCTACCTCAAAAGAGAAAGACTTTTTATAAAATTCCACCAACTTAAAAAATGTCGTTTGCAGCTTCTTTCAATTTAGGTCCGTCTTATATGTTGTCGTCTTCTAATGGGTTAAGATGAAAATTTAAAGATTACTTACCTTTCAATTTAGTATTGTATGAAAAATGTATGGTTTTCCGACCTCTTAAATCTAATTCTTATTTTTTTCGATCAGATCATATTGTTTGACTTTGTATTTAGAAATGTGCTAGCTTTTTTGCCAGTTGACAAATCAAATCACTCATTTAGACAGCAAGTGAACTTTGAACTCCGACAATGGTCGCCATTTAAGTATAGCATTTTGTTGGTTTTGCGACTTTTACTGTATTGCCAGTAACATGTATCACAAAATGAAAATGGTGTGTTGGAATCAAAACGTCGAATGATTTGATTCTTTGACTGACGCGTTCGCTCAATTCTTTTCCCGACTGCGTCTAACGATCTATAACACTTCATTCGATTACAGAAGGTTAGGAAAATCTCTTCAACTTTGTTACAAGCAATTACTACCACGCTTCCATATTTTCAGAGCAAAGTTCAGTTCAGGCCGAGAAAAAGACTCATTCTTGTTCTTGTTTCAACGAGTTTATTTCATTGAGAAGAAAAAAACAGTTTAAAGGTGACTGAGTTCAAAGATTAATTTTAGGTTTGCCTACCTTTTTTATTCCAATGTGGGATAATTTATCGCTCGTCTTAATTGCTCATTTATCACCGGTAATGTGTACACTACCCTATACTTGCCGTTAATTATAGTCGTTTTGGGTCAATTAGAAATTGCCGTTAATTCAAGGTATACGGAAGTAATAGGGAGGTGAAACGAAACTTTAACGCGTTCTGCGTGTGCCAATCCGTTTGATGTATTCTTTAAAAGGACAATTGTTCAGAGTAAATTGGGTCTCTTTTTTCTTGGTTGTTTCACAAAATCGATGTAGGGAAGATCTGTTACAGGGTATATTAAAGCGCCTATCCTCGACTAAAGCGAAATGGATTTTGAACAATGTTTTTGAAAGGAAAGATAAATGTACAAAATTAACGGAGTGGTTATAAGAATGTTAGTATATAAAGTGATTGATCATTAAATATTGAATTTGTTAAACGTGACACCCATAAAGAGATAAAGACGAGGAATGTGACGAGTTTCATCATATCACGTATTTCGTGAATAAACAGTCTATCTTACTCGAGTGACCACGTCTATTAAGCGACCACGTCATTAAAGCGACTAAAACCGAAATCTTCTTTTTAAAAGCAAAATCTCTTAAAAAGTGAAGACATTTCGCCTAAAAGGAATATCATAGCTAAAGCCCATGATTCTGGAACTCATTAGAATCATCTGAATGATCCATTTTAACTAGATTAGCTAGTTGTGTGGCAACGAGATCAATACATAACCCGGCTTGACAGAAAGCCTTCTTCTGAGTTTAATAAATTCACATTGCCAATTTCAGCTCCGCTATTTCAGCGCTTTGATTCATAAAGTCTGTTGAATTGATGAATTGCAATTGTAAATGGCTAGAAATCGGTTGTTCGACCAATCGATGGCTCTGCCTACTTACTCCTTTGGCTCCGCCCATTGACTCCGACCAGTAACAAATGTAGAATAATTGGCTGGCGATTTAATCGTCGAAATTACAGTTTGAATAAGCTGTAATTTCGACGTTTTAGTCGCCAAACTTACAAAGGAGTATTAACAAAAATAGCGGCCGATTTTGGAGTTCAAAACTTACCTCTGGTCTAAATGAATGATTTGATTGGTCGACTTATTATTTGATTGACAGCCGTTATTGGTCATTGCACCGTATCACATCTGAGATTTTCATATCAACGAAGTGAGCGTTCTTAGCGCCTTGATTCAATAATTTTGTTGTCTGGAATACACCTAAATATAGCCTGACTCGACAGAAAAGCCTAGTTTTAGATTTAACAATGTCACTACTGACATTTTCAGGGTGTCACTTTCGATGTTATCTGGTCACCGACCGTAGAAAACCCCCAATATTCGTGGTAATTGTTTTTAAAAGTATTTTGCAGATCGAGCCCAGCGATAACGTTTAAACCCCCTCAAATGATACAAACCCAACAGAACATGACCCTATTTTCAGGTTAATCCTTTACTAGACATCAAAAATATTAGACTGACCGGCATAGAAAGAGGTCGCAGATATCAACGGATATGTGGTCGAAATATTAAAAGGAATTAATCCATTACTAAACAACAAAATTCCAGACCGGTCCAATTTAAAGTATGTGAAATTTTAGATTTTTCCAAGTTTCTGTATAGAAAAAAATGTGGAAATTGAAGAAATTGCTTGTCACAAGCACTTTCTTCATTTATCACAAGGTTTTCCCAGTTGTTTTTCACGAGGGACGTCAAAAGCGTCACTGTGTCGGAGTGGGTTAAATCTTGTGAGAAACGTAGGAAAATACCAACAAGCATAGCTGTATTTCTTAACTGCATCCAAATGAGATTGTGCAGCGATGGATTGCAAAGCCTTTGCCACACTAACATGTTCGACTCGTAGTACTTTGATCGCTGACCGCAGGTGTAATCCTATCCTAGAACAACTATTGTCATTATTGAATGGCAAATGATCTGCTACAACCCCTGCTAATTAATGGCTCGTGATTGATAATCAAATATTGATTGGTTGAATGGGGTTTAACGCCGCTTTTAACAGTATTTCAGTCATATCACGGCGGCTGGAGCACCAAACAATGGATTCCTTGTATTTCTCACAAAGGTAATACCACTACTTCAACATTGACCGACATTTATGTCAAACATTTTTTGTTTATTTATCGACTTTGGAGTCTTAAATACAACTTATTCTAGATGTAGTTACGAAATTTAGGTCGCTAACTTAACATTTCCCTTTTTAGGTAGCAAAGCGTCAGCTTTAATAGCTTAAGTTAACAGACAACATTTTGAGGTCGTCTCAAAGTTCAACGAGTGCAAACTGCCACTGGAGGCTTAACCAGTAAATCCGTTAAATGCCTACGCCATAACAAATAGTTCTTAAGCATTTCAGGAATATTGCAAACTCTGCAAGCAATTTCATCTCCTAGGTATTTATAGCTCACCTGAGCACATCGTATTCAAAATGACTCTGATCAGAGTCTTCAAAGAAATTGCAGACGATAATTTCATACCGTTGAAAATTCTAAAATGTTTATCTCTTTCGGTAGAAAACAATGCAGAAAATGAAGAAATTGCTTGTAACACGCATTTTCATCGATTTCAACATTGTTTTCCACAACTGTTTTCTTGGGGGGAAGAAAAGGGAGGGATTGTGTGGGAATAGGTTAACTCCGTGGTTACTTTAAACTCGTTCCTATATCATGATGACGTTTGACAAAGAAGATTACTGAACAAAACAATGCTTTGCCAGCTTACAGTACTTTCAGTACTTTGATTGTTACATGTTACTAGCCGCAGATGGTGTTCTATATCCAAGTGGACCTGCCTGTTGGAACTCAGAGGACGGAGCAGCTACCCATCAATTCCATGCAGCCGTTCTGAAATTTCAAATTTTCTCTGAAGTTCATATAGAGGGAGTGTTTATTATTTCAAGAGAATCGTTCATCAAACCGTCAATTGGCGACCAAAGTATCGTAAATACAGATTGAATAAATAGTTTGGTCGCCCGCAGACCAACCAATATTTTATGATGTTCATTAGAATCGCTTTACCCATTCGAACACAAGAAAATTTTAGACTAGTCCAAATTGAAAGAAGCTGCAGACGACATTTTCAAGTTGATGGAATTTTATTTTTTTTCGTCTTTTGGGATAGAAAACATTGTGGATAATGAAGAAATTGCTTGTTACAAGCAATTTCTTCATTGTCCACAATGTTTTCCAAAGCTTTTTCTTGTGGGGCGTAAAAAGGAGGGCGGCTTGAGTTGCACACCGACGCACTAAAGTTTTAAATATTCTCTGGTTATTTCAATGTATCTAATCGGTACCCAGCAAAATATTTTATTGTCCATGAAGTTTGAATACAAAAATTTTTATTTTTCAAAGAGAAAACGCCTTAATTGTTTCGGTTTTTGGCGCACAAACAATAGAGAAAAAGCAAAACAGTCTACAGCAGTAGCATAAGCAATAAATAGGTAGTCCTCCCACCAGTATGGAAATGATAAAATAAATTTTATAACGGTGGCGTGATGTGAGCCGGGTCAAGGTCAACGTTTTGGTGTACAAGGGTCGACCATAAAAATCCCGAAAATACGACCAAACGGTTTTCAAACTGACATAATGATTGCTATCAAGTTGCAATAAACACAAGAGTAGGGTTTAGCGACGACCTTACAACCTGCGCCTCGTACATCTTGTATGCGCCTTTTTTCATATAGGATGGACTACGTTGTCTTAGAGCAAGTGTTTAGCTTGCCCAAATCGACTTGACCTAGGTCGTATGTTTAACAAAATATAGTCGTTTGATATTTCGGTAAAGCGCCATATCGGAGGTCAGTTGATGTGATCAGCGATCATTTATATACCAATCAGATCAGCTGACACATACAATGAACATTTCACAGATCCAATCAGAATAGCAGTTACACTATTTTGAAAAGTGCTCAAAATTACCAAAGGCCCTACATTCCAAATACGAACCCAGGTGTTTTTGAAATCAACTTAATCAGCAATTTGAATAAGAACACTTAGGTTTTTTTTTCGTTACGACGTTATCACCAAGTTGTTTATATTGAATTTACTACTTTTATCAAAAAGTCGCCAGACCGCAACGGGCGACAATCTTATTTAATTGCCCCTACTTCACAGCCTATGTTCTAATTTTTAATGTCAACTGAAAAAGAGTATTGTCTGCCTTCTGACAATAAATACATTGGTTCGATAAAACAGGCTTAATCCATTACCAAACGGCAAAATTTAAAAAATGTTCAAATTAAAAGGAATTGAAGTCAACATTTTAAAAAGTCTTTAAAATGAAAAATGAATATCATATCATGGGGTAGAAAAAATGTGTGAATAGAAGATTTTGCTTGTTACAAGCAATGCCCTCTTTTCTCTCAATGTTCCCCAAAGCTGATTTTTTTTCGCCCGTGAAAATACGGGATCGTGTGGTAATTGGTTAGATAAGGTCTTCTACGCTTGAGATTTCTCCAGACGTCTAAGCCGGATTTCTCCTCCAAAAGATAATTCATTACACATTCAACAATCATTTAAAAACATTCTGAAAATCTTACTTAAAGGTAGGTATCAATGTTCTTTTTTTCTTTTCACATACTTTAATCATTCTTATTCCCCTACATACACTATTTGAATACAAGATTCTGAAAATTAGTTTTGCGAAAAACAGAGGTCGCTTATATTCCTTATTTCATATTTGAATTCCAATTCCTGATTAAAGAGCGCCTATCCCTCAAATACCGGTATGTCTAAAATTTTGGCATCCTTCAAAATTACTTTTATTCTATTGTGAAATTTACCGGAGGCTCTTATTCTATTATCATACATTCATTTGCATGTATTGTCCCTATTGTACCTTGTTGTACCTGAACGTAATAAAGGATATGTTCTGTTCTGTTCTATCAGAGAAAAACAGGATATTTCCCTAATAGCCTACGTAGGCTATTAATCTGTTTTCAGACTAACCCGAGACAGTTGCAAACAATAAAGGGTCACTCACGTGTTGCGAATAACCATTTGAATCTCGCATTTTGTTTGAATTACATCAAACCAACGTCATCGTTACGTCATCTTGAGGTATGTTCTCTACCTGGTCTTAAACTCTATAAAGATCAGTCCAAAACTGTTGGAAGCGTTATTATGAATATAAACACTTACCGTAGTTTATCGTTAACTATTTGGTGTGATATTATTTATGACCTTGATTGTTTCGCTAGTCAACTGGTTATCTTCTGTTGACTTTGGGTTATATGCAAGTGAGGTCATGCGATGACAACAACCGAATTCCGTGATATCTAGAATTCCGCTGAACCTTTCCTGTATAACCACAAAAAGCAATTTTAAACCTATAAGATTATGGCTAAGCTCAAATTTAGGTATTAAATGTTCATTGGATCATATATTTCGACACTTTGCCATTTTTTAGAAATATCGACACCTCCCTTTAAAGCGGCTGTTGCAGAGATTATAAAAGAAAACTTTTGGCTCTCTATTTTTCAGATTTCTAACTGTAATGTTTTCAGATATTTTGAAGAAGGCAACTAAGCAGATTTTGTAATGAAAATGACTGTTCATTACTTTGAATCAGAGAGAAAAGAAGGAAAAAGACTTCGCGTTCCGGGACGCCAAATAAGTCCCGAATAGAACCAGAATTCGTCGTGTAAATCATTGTCTGCGCATGTCATATTCTCTGTCAATATTTGAAAAATGCCACCTATCGGAAGATAACGCTTGAAAATACGTTATCTGTCGATTGCCGAAAACTGCCTTATATGTAGTTTCCATGACGTATCAATTACGTCATTGGCTTCCGCCAGCAATAAAGTCGCTATCTTCATCATCCGAAGACTAACGACCTCACCCGATAAATCCCGATGTTTCAAAGCAAGGAATGTGGAATATATCACATGAAATAGAACTGGAAGAACGAATATCGTGATCTATCGTGAAAATGACATTAATTACTATTAGAAAAGCAGATAAATTTCCAATATCAAATTTTCATGTAAATCTGTTCAAGAACCGATTTAAGATTATGTTCCGCATTTTTTTGATAGCCTGTCTTCCATGCAGCCAGTTTGTTTCTTTGGTTTAGCAAGATTTTCAACTACTTTATTTGGCGCTTTTTTGCAGTGATTATTTTATCAAAGACTAGGGTTTCGTTTGAATACGCTTTTTATTATATCTTTGAATTTGACAATAATGAAATTCGTATGGCCGATCGCTAATACAAAACCTTCGATTACGCAGTCTGAATTTGAAAATAAAGGACACTTGTTGGGATTGGTTTTCTTTGTGTTGAAAGAAATAGAGATAAATAAGAGCCCAGGTGTTGTCTTTATTACGAAAATTGAACTTTAGGGCCAAACAGTTTCCTAGTTTGACTTTTCTATGCGCCCAGAAGAACCGCATTACTTGGGAATAGAATGCAGATCATGTCCCACAGTATCTTATTCATTGACATGTAAAATTGACGAATCACTGTCCCCGCCCACCTTCCGCCGACAGTAAATTCGATCAAAATATTAAACCATCACCCGATGGGGAAATTTTAGACTGGTCCAAATTAAATGCATTTTCAAACGACAATGAAAAGTTGATGATATTCTAGATTCTTTAAAAAAAATATTCTTGCTAGCGAGCAAAGTGAAAAATGAAGAAATCGCTTGTTGCAAGCAATTTCTTCATTTTCCACAATGTTTTCCCAATTGTTTGTCTCGAGGGGAGCCAGAAAGCGTCATTGTGTGGGATTTGGTTAAATAGCTTAATATCGCAAAATTTAATGGTCAATAACATGTGACACAAAAGTAAAATGGTTATTTAGTGCCTTTCATAAATATTGTCCAGTGTCAGAGTTCACAGTTCACATCCATAGTCAATCGTATAATTTGATTGGTCGATCGATTTTGATTGACATCCGCGATCGGACAATTTAGTATATGTAGTAACTTATGATATCATTGTATCATATCAAAGCTGGGAACACTTATTGGCTAGGAAAAGGGAATACGAAACATTTTGGATATATTATAATTGTTTAACAACGGCGTCGTGGGGTGAGCAAAATTCAAGCTGTAATTACGACATTTAGCTCTCCCAACGACGATATCTACAGTGTTCTACCACAACCTCGCAACCTCACCTTATATAAGCTGTGGTTACATGGCTTTGGAAGAACACTGACGACATACTTTCTTAGTGGAAAGCTTGTGCAAGTCTTAGACTGGAAAGTCCTTTTGGCTTTCAAAGCGTCAGCTTTCATAGGTTAAGTTAATAGGCAAAATTTTGAGGTCGTCTCAAAGTTTAACCAGTGCAAACTGCCACTTAAGGCTTAACCACTTAATCCATTGAATGCATACGCCATAAAAAGTAGCTCTTATGTATTTCAGGAATATTTCAAACTCTATTCAAATTGTAGAGAACTCTTTCAAAAGCATGCTATTTAACCCATTCCCAGCCAATCCCGCTTTTTAAGCATCCAAAAAAAAAAAAAAAAAAAAAAAAAAAAAAAAAAAAAAAACCTTGGAAAGCATTGTGGATAATGAAGAAATCGTTCGTAACAAGCAATTTCTACAATATCAACAATGTTTTTTTTATCCTATAAGGAAAATATTTTCTAAATTCCACTTACTTGAAATTGTTGTCTGCAACTTTTTTCAATTTGAACCAGTCCAAGATTTTGTCATGTTGTAATGGATTAACTCCTTGGCTACTTTAACCTCGTTTATTTATCATGATATCCTTTAACGATGATGATTACCGAACAGAAAAATGCTTTGCTAGCTTACAGTTCTTTCAGTACTTTAATTTAAAAAAAAATAGTATGTCAACTGTAGTTGCCACTAAAACTTTAACCTGTCGTGTTTTTTTTCTTCGGCTTTGAATTCTGGGTATCGAATTTGCACAGAACGATAGATACACAGAAGGTCGAAAGTCTTTAACACATATAATCATTCTCGATACAGCGAGTTCCTGGAAATAAGACAAACAACAATGAGGGAGAGAGAGAGAGAGAGAGAGAGAGAGAGAGAGAGAGAGAGAGAGAGAGAGAGAGAGAGAGAGAGAGAGAGAGAGAGAGAGAGAGAGAGAGAGAGAGAGAGAAGAGAGAGAGAGAGAGAGAGAAAACAAACAAAAAACACACAAAGAAATCCTAAGTAGGGCAAAATGTTAGAACTGTGGCCATATAGTAAACTTCTGAATGCAAGATATCCCAAAAATGCTCACAAGGTAAACAAATTAACGGAACCATGTTCCCGCCAACTAATTCCTACAGGACAGGAAGTTCCACTTTAATATTAAGATTGAAAAAGTAACATGGAAAAAAAAGTTCTTGCATGGCGACCTAGATGTCGTAGCTACAGCTTGAATAAGTGTTAAGTGGAATATGTTTAAGTCCCCAGACCAACAAAAATGATTCACAAACATGTTGGCCTATGTTGAAGTTCAAAATTCACTTCCGGACTAAACGAATTATTTGATTGGTTGATCGATTCTTTGATTGAAAGTCGCGACTGGTCAATTCATTTTTCTTTGTTCATTTTGCTTTATATTGTTGAAACGTCGTTCAGAGATCTAATATCAGTCGGAAATGTAAATTCACTAAGTACGAAAAAACAGAGGTCGGCGTCAAAATCTGTATTTTTACAGGTTTTCGATAAGCTTAATGAAAATTTCCTCTCGAGATCAAAGCGCGGGAAATCGGTAATCAATGTCTCGTGCGGAAACTCGTGCTATTCTCGTCTCGCGTTATCTGATTACAGCCCGTTAATTCGGCGTTAGGCACTGATAGCACCGTGAAAAATTAGCCTTCACTCACACCCCCGTTGTTTACGTATAGAATTGAATGTGAAGGAAATCAAATATTAACCCATTACCACATTGCAAAATTTAAGACTGGTCCATATGCAAAAAAATTGCAGATGACAATTTCAAGTTGGGTGAATTCTGAGTGTCTGGGTTTATTTGGGAAGAAAAGGTTGGAAAGGAACAAGCAATTCCTTCATTTTCAACCTTGTTTTCTTTTCTGGAGGTGCGTAAAAAAGCGATATTGTGTGGGAATGGGTAAAAGCGTTCAATGTTTTCTACAATGCAAGATAGTTTTTTGATGCGATACAGCGTATCTCATTCTTTGCATTAGTATCCGAGCAATAAGTATATAGCTCGTTAGAAATATGTATAGGAATGCTAAGGACACATACAGACGGCTCTTGAATCAGTTTGATCGAAATGAACACCAGTCCATTCAACACAATTAAACAAAGAAACAAAAAAAACCCCAATCAACAAACAAGCAAACAACAACAACAACAACAACAACACACACAAAACCAAAAAACACACACACACACAAAAAAAAACCAGACAGACAAACAAGCAAACAAATAAACAAACAACAACAAGAAGCTTTGAATAGCATTGCTTTAGACAAAGGGTAAGTTGTTATTAAACACAAGATTGAAATATTATAAATATCATACAGCTCCGGAGTGACGGATTTTTCTGATTGGACAACAGATCTTTTTATTGGCTGCGACGACCTAAGCCAATTTTATACTAAATGTTTCCTGCGAAACTGTAGCAAGTATCTATGCACATTTAGTCATTTACAGCAGTAATGCACCTATTCATTAATACAATGCGTAATGATTTTTTTATTGACATCTGATTCTTTTACCACTGCTTGGTCGAAATCCTCAAGATTTTTAAACATCGTTTCAGACGATACAATGACTATGACCAACGGCCTTAAGTACACAAGTTACCGAAACACTCTTTCTGTGTTTTTAATTATAACTAGTTGACATACGAGAAATCGGGCCGATCTTTCTAAATCAGTGATTTTATGAATGGAAAATTAAGTTGTCAGCCCTAATTCTGTCACGGAAATTAAATTTTTAATGTAATATTCATCAGTCAACCGTATCGAGCTCGACTCTTATTACTTCTATTTGTAGCGTAAGTGTTACTGAACCCTTTTGCAGAAAGTACAGTAATGTTAGTTCTCTCATGTATGTCCGTCCTTGTGTTTGTTTGTGCTTGTTTTCGGTAAAACTTGACGCCTTTATCTAGAAAAAAACTTTTACATTTACTTATAACCACATGAACCAGTCTTGAACCTATCCTCACACAATTCCGCTTTTGTACGCTACAAGAATAAAGCTTTGGAAAACATGATGGAAAATAACAAATTGCTTGTAACGCAATTTCTTCATTCCAATTAATGTTTTCTAACCGAAGAGACAAAGATTTTCAAGTATCATCCAATAAACACTGTCGTCTGAAACTTTGATCAACTTTGACCTTCCTCTTTGTTTGTCACTAAACCCAGATAATTGTCCAATCGCGATTGTCAATCAAATACCCACTCGAGCAATTGAAACATTCATTTAGAGCGGAAGTGAACAATGAACCCCGACGTTGGTCGACATCTATGTGAAGAATTTTTGTCGGTTTGGCGACTTAAAAGTCGTAAATACAGCTAATTCAAGCTGCACTGTAAGTATAAAAAATTGACTTGGATCGTACAAAATACAAATGCATGCCGACTGAACCCACCCATCCCCCAAAAATTAACTTAAGTTAACCAAACAAAACAAACAAAAAATAAAACAAACAAACAAACCAAAAAAAAAAAAAAAAAAAAAAAAAACTACTGCACCAAAACTTTTTAGAGTGCACTTCGACAGCACGTTATGCTTGACAGTTCACATCGAAAAATATATGTACAAAATTATCACAGATGTTCTTTCTTAAACTTACTGATAATATGAAACAACTTTTTTATAATGCTTACATTGTTCAATAATTTGACTAAAGGCTAATCTTTGAGTTAGTGTCGCTATCTACAGATATCAACCTTAAAATTATCAGAGAAGCTGACCAGACTTTGATTGCGTGTCGCATTCTACAGATATCTACAACTAGATAATTAATGGCACTGGGAAGAAAGCGGGCAGAATCTTTGAGTTAGTGTCGCTATCTACAGATATCTACATTTTAATAATCAATGGTACTGGCCTGAAAGCAGGCAGAATCTTTGGGTTGGTGTCACTATTTACAGACATCAACTTTTAAAAAGTAAATGGTACTGGCCTGAAAGCAGATAGAATCTTTGAGTCAGTGTCACTATCTACAGATATCAACTTTTAAATAATCAATGGTACTGGTCTGAAAGCAGGCAGAATCTTTGAGTAAGTGTTAATATCTACAGATATCTACGATTAAATTATCAGTTGTACTGGCCTGAAAGCGGGCAGATGCTTTGAGTTAGTGTTAAAATCTACAATTGTATAATCAATGATACAGGCCTGAAAGCGGGCAGAATCTTTCAGTGAGTGTCATTATTTACAGATATCAACTTTTAAATAATAAATGGTACTTGCCTGAAAGCAGGCAGAATCTTTGAGCCAGTGTCACTGTCTACAGATGTCTACAATTAAATTATCAATTGTACTGGCCTGAAAGCGGACAGAATCTTCGGGTCAGTGTCACTTTTTAAAATATCAACTTTTAAAGAATCAAATATGCTGACAAGACTTTGGGTCAGTGACGTTATCTACAGATATCTACATTTAAATCATCAATGGCAAGGGCCTGAAAGTGGGGCGAAACTTTGGGTCAGTGTCATTATCTACAGATATCAACAATTAAATAATCAATGGCACTTGCATGAAAGCGGGTAGAATCTTTGAGTAAGTGTCACTATCTACAGATATCTACATTTTAAAAATCAATGGTACTTGCCTGAAAGTGGGCAGAATCTTTGGGTTGGTGTCACTTTCTATAGATATCTACATTTTAATAAACAATGGTACTTGCCTGAAAGCGGGCAGAATCTTTGAGTCAGTGTCACTATCTACAGATATCTACATTTTAAAAATTAATACTACTGGCCTGAAAGCGGGCAGAATCTTTGAGTCAGTGTCAATATCTACAGATATCTATATTTTAAAAATCAATACTACTGGCCTGAAAGCGGGCAGAATCTTTGAGTCAGTGTCACTATCTACAGATATCTACATTTTAAACAATCAATGGTACTTGCCTGAAAGCGGGCAGAATCTTTGAGTCAGTGTCACTATCTACAGATATCTACATTTTAATAATCAATGCTACTTGCCTTAAAGCGGGTAGAATCTTTGAGTCAGCGTCACTGTCTACAGATATCTACATTTTAATAATCAATGGTACTTGCCTGATAGCGGGCAGAATCTTTGAGTCGGTGTTAATATCTACAGATATCAACTTTTAAATAATCAATTGTACTGACATGAAAGCAGACAGCAACTTTGGGTTGGTGTCACTATCTACTGATATCTACAATTAAATCATCAATGGCACGGGCCTGAAAGCGGGCAGAATCTTTGAGTTAGTGTCGCTTTTTACAGATATCAACAATTAAAAAATCAATACTTCTGGCCAGAAAGCGGACAGAATCTTTGAGTTAGTGTCGCTATCTTCAGATATCAACCTTAAAATAATCAATGGTACTTGCCTGAAAGCGAGCAGAATCTTTGAGTTAGTGTTAATATCTGCAGATATCTACAATTAAATAATTAATGGTACTTATTGAAAGCCGACAGAATCTTTCTTCATTTAAATAATCAAAGGTGCTGGCCAAACTTTGAGTCAGTGTTGCTAGCTTCATATGTATATCTTACAATTAAATAATCTATTGCATTAGTCTGAACACCGTCGCTTTTTAAAGGGCTCGAATCGTATTCGGGATTCTGAAAATTAAGCTGCTGAGCTCTAAAGGCGAAACTTGGTTTGCACGAAAGGCTAAATATTTTCCCGTCTCGTCGGAGGGTGCCCCCAGTCCCAAGAAAATTTGATAGCGTTTGTGAGCTACTACAGCCTTACTGAACAGCAATTAAGATATCATAATAACGCATCTCAATTTGAAGTTTTTTTTTCAAAACGCTTTTGTCCATTGTTTGCCCTTGTGATCAAACTTAAAGGATGAGCCGGCTATGGGGCAGAGGCTTGGCCCGGTACACATATGTTGGTAATATAATGAGTATGCTTACCTGTTTTGTGACAGACATCTACTCGCCTGTATGAATGAACATGGTTTATTCCCACGACTACTCTACAGCGTGTAATGTTCGTGTCAAATCTGCGTTTTTATTAAGGAGCGGAAGTGAGATAAAAGTACTTATAATTGGCCCAATCCTTCCTAAGCCCCTTGACCGGTCGTTTACTTAAAGAAAACGGGGTCACAGGGTCAGGTCGTCGGAATTATGGTTTTTTCAAAGCATAATAAACCCTTTCCCACCAAACCCGCCTTTTTAGGCCTCTCAAGATGGTTTTGTAAAATAGTGTAAAAAAATAGAAACTACTAGTTACAAGTAATTTTTTAAAAATACAAGCATTTTCCAAATTATTATCTGCAAGTTCTTGCGATATGGACAAGTTTAAACATTTTGCCGTCCAGTAATGGATTAATGTGGTTGTGCAGACCTTATGTATCATGTTTTTAATTAATGAGTTAAGAGATGAAGAGAATATTTTTTGTTTTCATGGAGGTATGAACCGAAAAACCTAATCACACTGTATGAATACGCGAAGCGGATTCATACATAGTGTGATTAGGTTTTTCGGTTCATACCTCCATGAAAACAAAAAATATTCTCTTCATTTCTTATAATTTAATAGTATCGAGCGAAAAAAGTAAAAACCCTACATCTTTTGATACCTTTTTGTATGTGACTATTTTGTGCGGAAGCATACAAAGTCACTGCGTGCTCAAAATTTTGTTCATGGAGGTATGAATTAAATTTTTCGACCAACCAGAACGCTCGTTTTTGATAGACGAAACGAACAATTAAATTATTGGCAGATAAAGATTCAGTAATAGAGGTTGGGTAATGTTATTGCCTTGTTCATAGAAATTGACAGATCGAACTGTCAATCAAACAATACGTCGACCAATCATATCATTCATTTAGACTGGAGGTGAACTGTCAACTCAAACATTGACCGACATCTATACGAAATATTTCTGTTGGTTTTGGCGAATGAAACGTTGTAATTACAGCTTATTCAAGTAGGTCTTGGGTACTCATTAGAATGAGTAATCTCGTTGAGACAATTCAAATATATACAAACAGTACGATGAGGAATACATGCAAAAAGAAAAATCCACTGGATACTTCTCTTATCATCTAGACCTCTGGTTTAACCCTTTTCCAGACGCATTTAGCACTGGTCCAAATTGAAAGGAGTTGCACACGAAAATTTTCATGTTTATAAAATTTCAGATTTTTTTCAACTTCTTGGTTGAAAATCGTTGTGAATAATGAAGCTAGCAATTTTTTCATTTTACACAATGTTTTCCTAATTGTTTTTTGGAGGGTATACTGTGTGGTTATTGGTTAAACGGGATCGATATCTTACACAGGTTCGGTGATTCTTTCACGCCTGATTTTTTTTTTCATTTAACCCATTCCCACACAATCCCACCTCATTAAGATCCTCAAGATAAAATCCTTTGAAAAAAAACGTGGAAAATGAAGAAATTGCTTATTACAAGTGATTTCTTCATTATCCACTATGGTTTCTACCCCAAAAGCCAAGGATTTCTTTTTTCAAATTTCGTTATAAAATGTCGTCGGTCACTTCTTTCATTTTGGCCCAGTCTATAATTTTATCGTTTTTGAAATGAGTTAAATAAAGCCAAGTGTTTAAGGAGAAAAACTAACATATTTTAACGAAGAATATCCTCACGTAATCTTTTTGACCAGACAATGAACTTGTGTTGGCCAGGTCGAACATTAGAAAGTAAAGATGGGATTAATGGTATCTCCCGCCAAAATACATGTATATCAATATGAAACTATTTGGACCCAGTGGTCGAGCCGCCGTCATAGCGCAGTTGGTAGCGCGTCGGACTGTCAATCTTGAGGTCCCGGGTTCGATTCCCGACGGTGGCACTCATCCTTTCCGACTATTTGTCTCTCACCAATGGGTCGATAATCGTAGACCTATGTGGGATAGCAGCTGGAGGCTAGGAAAAGATGTAATGGTAGTACTGGTGTGAGAAATACCAGGAATCCATTGTTAGGTGCTCCAGCCGCCGCGATATGACTGAAAGATTGTTAAAAGCGGCGTAAAACCCCATTCAAACAAACAAAACAAATTGGACCCAGTGGCACAATGTATGAAATTAAGATGTATAACTAAAATGAATACGGTAAAACTTGTATTAAGCGGCCACTCAATGGACAGCAAAATGTTGATCGATGAAGATGATTCTTTCAGGGAGCCACGGCCACCCCCTCGGATACCCCGGGGTCTCTTTATTTGCTTCGCAAAATCGACTATGTAGCGAAGCAAATAAACAGACCTCGGGGTATCCCAGTGTGCACAGCCACAATTGGATAAAAGCATAACATTTGTGGGATACCGAAACATTTTAACTGATGCTTAATGAAGCCCTTGTTACGGTGCTTTTTATCACCCAAGAAAATAAGCACAGCGTTGACCTGGGTTAATTTTTGGTTGCTTTCTATCTTTTGTAAAGAAAAGTATGCTAAATGGTCCAAGCGCCTTTTCTTACTTCTGCCTTTTTAAGTTCTAGTAAATAACTAAACGAAAAACGGTTTTGGCAGGCTTGACTGGAAAACCTGTTCTAATCTTATGATACAGATCGGAGATAAGCGTCGATGGGACAGATTTACCAGTCTATTGACTGACTTGTGGAACTCATTCACTTCCGAGACAGTCACAAGAGTAGACAAATTGGGTCACAATAACCGAGAATTCACGAACTAGTTTTTTAGAGTCTGGAATGAATAAAAATATGATGAAGAGAAATTGTGTGTGAACAAATATACTTCTGTAAAATCGCGAGAGATAGGTAGATGGGAGATTAAAACTGATCCTATCTATAGCTAATAAATCATCCGAGTTTCAACGCTATATGAAAGATAGATAGGGCATTAGATCGCAAATGATTCACTTGGAGGGGGGATGGAAACTTATTAGAATATCGTTTATATAAAAAACTTCTTTATACGAACGACTCAGAAACGTTGAAACTATCGAGGATGCTCACATTCCAATTGCTTTAACAGTTTTTAACTGGGGTCTACACTATCACCTCCTAATCCATTTCTACACAACGCCGCTTCTTGACGCCCCTTAAAACAGCTATCAACTATAAATTGTTGTTGACAACTTCCTTTCGATTAGGACTATTCTAAAATTTTGTCATCAAGGAATGGGTCAACGACGATAAGTACTATTTCGGATAAAGCATTGTAAGAAGAAGAAACTGCCACGGTAAAAAGAATCTTCATTCATTCCGACGATTATTTATTTGATGTCTAGTATATATATGAAGAAGAAAAAAGTCGTTATCTTTGAATTTCATGACCGTCGTTAGGCTACCATAAACCCGAAATTACTACTACTTCAACACTTTACTTGATTTTATTTGAAAAATAATTATTCACTAGGGTAGAAAATATTGTGGAAAAAGGAGAAATTGCTTATTACAAGAATGTTCTTCTTTTTCCATAATGTGTTCTCAAGTATAGAAATATAGGGACGGAAAATCTGGAGTTGAATAGGAAGGGTTAAACTGTAGCTACGAAGTTTTGGAACGTCATCGGCGTTATGTACTCATCCTTTCAATAAGACTTCACCACATTGAATCTCTAGTAATCTATTAATAATCCCTTATTAAACCATGCCCACTTTTTTACTCCCCTCAAGTAAGAAAAAGTTATGGAAAACATTATGGGAAATGAAGAAACTGCTTGATACAAGCAATTTCTTCATTTTCTGCAATGTTTTCTACCCCGATAGGCAAAGATTTTTAAACGTACATCAACAAATTTCCTTCTGCAACTTCTTTGAATTTGGACTAGTTTAAGATTTTCCTGTCTGGTAATGGGTTATACACCCCTGTCCCTTTATTAAGGTTTTGATAAGCGGAAAATTGGTGTAAAGTCATTCGTGATTCAGTATTTTTGTAGCACAATGGATTTATTTGTATTTTATTCAAATTGAAAAATGAAGATATATACCCCCTACCTTGTCGTCTGTCCTTGCCTTTTTATATTTTATATGGTGTGCCCCGTCACATAAAAACGGCATTTGGATAATCCTTTGTAGATGGTGATCGTCACGTAAAAACGAACTATATGGGGATTCGGATAATCGTAAACCTTAGTGGGATAGCAGCAAGGATGTAGTAGTAGTGCTGGTGTGCGAAATACCAGGAAGTGCTGGTGTGAGAAATACCAGGAATCCGTTGTTAGGTGCTCCAGTCGCGGCAATATGACTTGAATACTGTTAAATTTGGCCTTCAACCCGATTTAATCAATCAATCAATCAATCAATCAGTCAATCAATCAATTAATCAATCAATCAGTTCCTTAAACCATTACCAGATAATTTGTTCTAACACTGGTCCAAAGTGAAATAAGTTTCTGACGACAATGTTAGTTAACCCTTTTCTGTTTTTGGAAATATTCGAGTTGTCCAATTTGAAAGGTTTTTTAGACGACATGAAAAATGAGTGTTTTTGAAATGAAACCATCCTATGAGGTAGAGAATATTGTGATAAAAGAAGAAACTGCTTGATACTAGCAATTTCTTCTTTTTCACAATATTTTCTTAAATATAAAATCCCATGAACGTAAAAACCAGGGAATTTACGAGAAAAGTATTCAAGAGTCCCACCATATAGTTCATTTTTGAAACTTTAGAACCCCCTTTTTCTTTCTTTATTTGAAGGGGAAAAGGGTTGGTGTAAAAACGTCGCGCACGATGAAGAATTTGTTGTATCATTTTTTACTTTTATTTTTTAAAGCTTTTTTCTTGTTTTCTTGAGGGGTAAAATGGGATTTTTGTGGATACGGGCTTAAACAAATATTTTATATAGAGATCGGATCCGGCATGGGTCATTGGTGATCTTGTGCAAAAATGGCTTTTAGGTAAGGGAGAATGGCTTTTTTACATTCAGAAAATCTTAGAAAAAATGTTCCTTGTCGGCCATTGCAAACCGAATGTTTACTATTTAACCCATGACAAGACGACAAAATTTTATACTGGTTTGAAGTGAAAGCACATGCAGATAACAAGTTGATAGATTTATTTTTTTTGATAATAATCGTATTTCAGGGAGGAAAACATTGTGAAAAATTAAGAAATTGCTTTTTACCAGGAATTTCTGAAATTTCCACAATGTTTTCAAAACTTTTTTTCTCAAGAGTTGTGAGAAAGCGGGATCGTGTGGAAAGTGGTTTACCAAAAGAAAAACACCCTCCAGAAGCCCATAACATCCACCTCCTCAAAAAGTAAACCAACAAAACAAAACAAACAAATAAACAACAACAACAAACAATCAGATGAAACAAACAAACAAAAAGGCATTTTTCAGCAACAATTCATTTTTCTTTTTTCGACAGTTTGTTTTCGTCACTTCTTAAAAGGAAAAAGTAATGTGATTTCTAGATTCAACCTTGCACAATATCTCACAATTTCATTACATTATGCAAAGTGGTTTACGGGTAAAATTTCTCTGTACGTGGACACCTGTTAAACTGAGCGATAAATAGGCAATGAAAAATGAAAAAAAGTAAACAAGACGGAGAATTTAGCAAACTTATAAATTAAACGTATGCATAAGAGCGTCTTTCGTGAAAATATATGACTTCCGATATCTCTTTTTCTTGTCTGGAAGTCGTCAAGCCAAAAAGGAACATTCTGAAAATAATAAGTTGATATTATAATTAAAGCTTAAAGGCGGCATTTATGAAATGAATAGAGGATATTAATCCTTTACCGTTTTGTAAAATTTTAGACCTGTCCAATTTCAAAGGTTTTGCAGACTACGATTTAAAGTGGATTTAATTTGAAAAATAATCACTTAGCAGGGTAGAAAATGTTGTAGAAAAAGAAGAAATTGCTTGTTACAAGCAATTTCTCATGTATCTACAATATTTTCTCTATTGCAAAATAACAGCGACGTAAAAACCAGGGATTAATCAGGAGAGTATTAAGAAGAGGTCATAGAATCCCGAATTTATAAAACGAATCTTCTATAACAGGTAAAAACGAGGCTCTGCCGAGTTCTTATCCGTTATAGGTGTCTAGTTAAATCCGAATTTTATGAATACGAATTTAGATAGTATATTTATATTATGCCCTTATTTTATATCGATTAATCACTGAAAGTTAATGAAATAATCGATATATTTTTTCCTCGAAACATATAGCGCCGTCATTACGTCATTACACGAATCGTGACATCATTTTGGCGAATTGTTACCATAGGTTTCGAATTAATTTGCATAATATTAGATCAGTGTAAAATCACTGCTGCAATATCAAAAACATTCGACGGATTTTACTTAACTCCCGGGCCGTATTTAACTTATTAACAAAATTCCGCCGAATATGTGAAGTAGTGTTACATTACACTAAAGAATCACATGGAAATAAAACTGCCGATCACTGGTTCCTCCCAATGAGCTCCGGCAGGTATTTCCTCTTCCATACTGAACGGTGTTTTTCAAAATATATGGCCAGTATTATATAAAAAAAAAGTAAGATGGTTGGTTGGCGACCTAAACGCCGTAACTGCAGCTTAAATACCCCTTTTTACCATTACCCTCGAAATGTTGCATCGCAAATAAAGTCAGTTATATGGTATGGTATATTTCGATTGTATTCGTGAAAGGATCAATTCAATCAAGGATCCGGGCCCCTTAAAGGGGTTTAAGGTGAATTGGGGATGACATGTGGACAAGAGGTTTTTCTAGACTGACGGTTTTATTGAAGTGGGTTTTAAATCATAGCAATTTTACAATATACAGGGAGATCAACAGGTGGTTTATTAAATTGACCCTGTCCCAGATGCGTTCACTCTTATATAAACAATTTTAATGGGCCATTTTCTGTTTACCCTATATCCCATCTTGGTTTGATAAGTTCTTATTCTATTAAACGTTTTAGCTAATTTCTGTAACTGCTGACGATGCCCGCTGTCAATCAAAAAATCGATTTACCAATCAAATCATTCAATTAGACCGTAGGTAAAATTTGAACTCCAATATTTATGTTAAGTTAAACCTCTTTGTTTTAACCTTAAACGTCGTATCTACAGCTTTCTCAAGATGTAGCTACGACCTCTAGGTCGTCAGGCAACGATATGGCTTTTGTTTTAAAATTCTGACTTTGAATTTTGCAATTTAACCCATTCCCACTCAAGCCCTCCTTTTTACGCCCCTCAAGAAAAAAGCTGTGGAAAACATTGTGGAAAATGAAGAAATTGCTTGTATCAAGCAATTTCTTCATTATCCACAATGTTTTCTTTCCAAAAAGACAATGAAAATTTAAATTCCATCAATTTGAAAATAACGTCTGCAGCATCTTTCAACTTGGACCAGTCTAAAATTTTGTTGAGTTGGAATGGGTTAATCATGACGGATGTAAGAGGTCCTCGGGCCAGTGATTCGTCCATAAAAGAAATTTGACCCATTTTCACTCAATGACACTTTTAGAAGCCACCCCCTTCAAAATGAAGAAATTGCTTGTTACAAGCAATTTCTTCATTATTCACAATATTTTTCTATCCAAAAGGTAAAAAAATCCAAAATTTTATAAGCTTTAAAGCTGCAACTCCTTACAATTTGGACAAATTCAATATTTTTCTATCCAAAAGGTAAAAAAATCCAAAATTTCATAAGCTTTAAAGCTTCAACTCCTTACAATTTGGACAAGTTCAATTTTTCACTCTGGTAATGGGTTAAACAAGAGAAAATTAAACAAACGCACATAAACCTACTTAACCCCTTCCAACACACTACCGCTTCTTGGTGCCCCCTAGAAGAAAGCTTAGCAAAACACAGTAGAAAACTGGGGAAAAGCTTATTAAAACCTATTTGTTATTATCCATAATGTATTCTTCCAAAAAAGACAAAGATTTTTTTTTAATTTCACCAATTATGAATTGTCGGCTACAACACCCTGCAGTTTCAATTTGGGACTGTCTAATATTTCGTCTTCTGGTAATGTTTTAACAAAGATCTATCATCTCGAGCTCAAAGGTTGCTAGGCTTTGATCCAATGGCAAACAGTTCATCCAGCCTTGCAGTGCACTTTAACGGCACGCCTAGAAATATCTTATTGGTCGATTTTATGAGGTTTTAAGCGAGGGCCTCTAGCCTTTGTTTTTTATCACACGAATATAACCACAACATTCAGTCAGAACCCCCGAGATACCAATCCTACATAATCGGTTGTCGCCCAAAACGTCGAAAGTACAGAGAATTCGAGTTGTAATAATGAACCATTGATTAACCACATTGATAAGATTGATTGACTTGGTGCACCTGACCATTACTTACACTTCTCACAATAGTATAACATCTAACTATGTACGAGCAATCTGCATATTTTACTTAGCCTCACTGTGTAATATTTGCCCATCGGTGAGAGACAAATAACGCATGCCACGATTACTTTTTCCAACTGCAAGGAACATGTTTGTCAATCAGGGTTTGAAAACAAAACCCAAGGGTTGATAGGGGATAAAGGATTCGAGATAAATTGGTATCAAATGTCACTAAAGATGTAGAAGACCGGGCAAGGATTGAACCCGTAATTGCTGGCAGATGTGCCATCGTCTAAGGTATTGGGCTGAAAATATATACAAAAACCGCCGAAGAGAAATTTTATGAGCAACTGACCATTCGCGGCTGTCAATCAATCAATCAATCAATCAATCAATCAATCAATCAATCAATCAATCAATCAATCAATCAATCAATCAATCAATCAATCAAATAAACAATCAGTTAACTCGGACATTGGTCGACATTTATGTGAAGTATTTTTTGTTGGTTTGGCGACCGGATTCTTTTAGCGAGCCAGAAATACGTGTTAACAAATCTAGTACTAAAGTAACGTGCTCGCATTAAATATTTTTTTTCCCAATTTAGATTATTAAACATTGCTTGACAAATGAAGTGTTTCATCGATACAAAGGAATTTTAATGTTAATTCATGCAAATTGTTATTAATAAAAAATTACCCCATGTCACGACGAGTCCAAAATCTAGCACAGCTACTGTTGTTTGTTTTAAAGCTTACTTGTTCGAATGTCATATTTATTGTAAGTTGCGACAATACCAGACGACAAAATTTTAGACTGGTCTAAAATCAAAGATGTTGCAGGAGACTTATTTTAGTTGAAGAAAGTTTGGATTTTGGATTTTCTTAACATTTGGGATAGAAAACATACTGGATAAATGAAGAAATTGATTATTGCAGGCAATTTCCCCGTTTTCCAAATTTTGTTTTGAAGCTATGTGTCTTGCGATGGCAACAACAACAGCAACAACAACAACAACAACAAAAACACTCTGTTGGAATGGATTAAGAAAGCATTGTTCTTAGATAATTTTAGTTTTCAGTTGAGTTCTTAATTGTATGCGCTTCAACAACACTTTGAAGAAACTTTCAAATATATCACTGAGATGTTCATTACTTCATATGCTTACGAGCTAAAGACATCACCCCGTGACCAGCGACCGGTATTCGAACCAGCAACCCTAGACCTCATCCAGATTACAAGCTCGCTGCACTTAAAAACTGAGCAACGCAATACCCATAAGTTATTCGGTAAACTTGAAGTAATTAACCCTTATCATGCTGAACCCGGACTATTCCTGCTTTGGCAGGAGGTATAGACAAAGATCAGCCTGCACAAATGTGCAGGCTCATCTTAATCTAAACCTCCTGCGTGTCCCTTTTAAGCCACAGTTGTATTAAAGATAAACTTTAAAACGAATTCTAGTTATTAAACCACAATATCGGCATTCGATACTGTCAGCCCTTCGATTTTCAGGCAATTCTGTAGGTTTTAATTCAGCATGATAGGGTTAAACTAGGCATTTTGGATAAGACCAAGAAGCTTACCCCTCCCCCATTCAATAATAGGTAGATAAGGTCTATTTAAATAATAGGTAGATAAGGTTATGCATTTAACCATTGGTCTATTGGCCTTGCCTATAAAACCCCACCGAATTTCAGGAAAAAAAATTAGACAGTTCCACGCAATGAAAAGAATTTAAAGCTATTTTGAGAAATAAAGTAGCTTTTGCTTGAAAGAATAATGCTGCTGCTACAAATACTTCTCCCGATTATAAAGAAAATAATTTGAAAAAATAAAAATACTTTCGCGTTTACCCATGTTCATCCTTAGACTGGATTGTCTTGGTTGTTTCGTGTCACCACGAGGAGGGAAATGTATCACAGTGTCGACAGGAAATGTACGTCATCACGCAACCGTCTGATCTATCTACCGTAAACACCTCATAGTGACAATCACGAGGTTAACTCATCCCGACACAATTCTACTTGTTAACCGTCCCGAAAAAGAAAACAACAACAACAACAACAACAACAAAAAAGCTTAGAAATAACATAATAGACAATGGTGAAATCGCTTGTAACAAGC